>JABUQX010053466.1:0-10000 GCA_015478945.1 Trachelipus rathkii
ATACTCCAGTAAGTCTTTTTCTTTTAACGTGCGATTTAAAGGGCTCAACCCTTCCACTACGGAATTCAGAGAATTCCATCCACTAAACTCCTCCTCCAGTTGTAACTCCGTCTCCATAATATTTTGTTTTGGCCACGCCCACTCCCCATTTTCTATACAAGCCAGTTGCAATTGCAACTCCCCAGCCTCTATGATTTTATCTCTTTCGTTAGCCAATTCTGTTAAAATTATCTGCGCAATTATTTATTTTTAGCGCTTAGAGCTAATTGTAAAATTCACGTCAAAATTTTGCAATGGCTTAACATAAATTTACCTGCTGCGAATCTATGTAATTTTTCGCACTCCTTTTTTTCCACATATAAGCTGTGATTAACCTCTCTCATCTGTTGCTAGTATCAGACAGTGATTCTCTTATTGGCAAATTATGTAAGCATATTTTTGTATACTGTTGTTTTGACGCATCAGAGCTTCCTTAACGCAGGCTGAGTAGGGCTTTCTGCCTCGTGAGTATGGTACTATAAATGCGGCGAAAATCTTTGTTTTGGTTACTTTCTTCTCATCAGTGCACTAGCTATGTGGTTCGCTACCTTCGTGTATCCTAGTCAACTCGTCCTTCATCAGGGTACGACAACAGGGTGGCACTCACATTGGCTTGCTTTTAGTTTCTAGAAACGCTCCGTCTCGGGGTCCGGCTTCTACCCCCAGGAATCCTTTTTCTTGGAGGGCGGGTTTTCGCTTTCAGCATATTTCGTTGGCGGTTTGCAGACAGTTGAGGCGCCCCTACTTATGTTTGATTCGTGCGAGAATTATATAGACCGAGGAAAAGCTCCTAATGTTGTTTTGATCGGTTGTTGCCATTGCAACATTCACGGACACTGCTATCGAATTTTCTCCTTACTAGGCTTAACCCCCTTCTCGCTAACATTGAAACCTAGAAGTCCGTTTCTTCGACTGCAAGTACACATTTTTTTGGGTTCAGATAAATTTTCATATATTTTAATCTCTCCAAAACTTTCTCCAACATTGCAACATGCTCTTCAAGAGTCGAACTGGCAATTAAGATGTCATCTAAATAAACAAAAACGTTCCTTAAATCTCCAAACAAGATTGACATAAAGCGCTGGAAGGCACTAGAAGAACACTTATGTCCTTGTATTAAATAGTTAAAACTGTAATTACCAAATGGACAAGTAATAGTGAAATATTTCTTTGTTTCCTCGCTGACTGGCACGTTATAGTAAGCCTGCCGAACGTCTAGCCTTGTTAATAACTTGCAATGTTGCAATTGCAATATAATATCCTTAATCTTGGGTAGGGTAAAATTGTCAGAGGTTGATCTTTGGTTTAATAACCTCAGATCAACGACCAAACGAACCCTTCGTCCGACTTTGGGCAAAAAGCTAAGTTGAAAACCCAATTGCTTCTCCTCGCGCAAATGACCCCTGCTCCAATATATTTTTGATTTCCTCCTTGCTTTCTCAAAAGGTATGTGGGAGCTATGGTTCACTCCTCATATTGTATCGGCGATCCATTACGAGTTCACATGGTATGGGTAGTTTGCCGGCCTTAACCTCGCATAAAATTTCATCCTTCCTAAAGGACAACTCCTTCTTTCTCCTCACCCCCTCATCAGCAGTGGCAATCTTCACGCCGCACTCTCCAAGTAGTAACAATCTTTAACTCCGCCCCTCCCCCCTCCTCCTATAGTTTCCATTACTATTTAAGTCGTGACTTGAGCGGTACGAAAATTGTTCTCACATGGGCTGTCAAAATAAGCCCTCGCCCCACCCGCGCCCCTTTTTTCGGTTACTTTGTAACAATAAATTGCGCCATCTTTTGAGTTGATATTGGTTTTTAATTTAAATCTGGTGTCGTTCTCAGAAAATAACGTATTATAACATTGGTACTTTCTAATAAATCAATTTAACTAATTCATATTCGCAAAGCGGTATATTTAAAGAGACAGCGGCTAGCGGGAGGATAGAGTTCCGAACATGCTTGGAAAAATCAAAAGCTTCGTTACAAAGAGAAATACTACGTCTAGTGCTGGTATCTAGTAAAAAATGGTACCTAAAGTCAATGATGAACCCGTGTTTTTTGAGAAAAGGCATGCCTAAGACATTGAATTTAATATCTGAAGCGTAGGCATGCAAGTCATAAGGTCTGCCCAACCCCAAGTCAACTTTAGTCATTATTTTTTTATAAATATGGATACAGCCTCCGTTCGCGGCCCTGGCACTCCCAATCGGGGCCTCCTCCTTATCCGATTCAGTAGCAATTAAAAGGTCGAGGCAACTCCCACAGTCTAGTAAATAAGTCTCATTGTTAGTTGCGTCCGAAATATAATACAATTTATCAAAAACTACTTCTTTAACAGCTGCAACGATTTTAGTTGAGTTGCCAGAAACTTCCACCACAGCATTATCAGATAAGTCACATGCATTATTCCTTAAAATTAATGATCCCTCATGCTTATCGGAAGGAAAAGAATCTCCTTCATCTCTAAAACTAATACAATTCTTTCAGAAAGGGAATTTCGCCCCTTTCATTAATTACAATTCATTTTTATCATTTAGTTTTTATCAATATAAGATTATAGGTCACAAAGTGCAGAATGCTCCATTCCGCCATATATATCTCGCCTCCAGCTGAACTGGGTGAGTGAGGGAGATAGTGGTTTGATGCTCCGTCGGTGTGCGAGGGCTAGCGGACTCATAATTGCACCAAAAGCTATTGCTCTTGTCAAAAGTCCCATGGCGCGTGTATTGAAGTTTTCATATGACATTTAATGAAGAATTTACTAAACACCGTTTATTCTCAATCACTACTACGACTGATGACTTATTCCTAGTCTCTATGAATCAATTATTATTATTATTTGGCATGATTCGGTTGGTTATTTATACTCTCATCATGCGGGCTGCGTTTGAGGTTTGAATTTAATATGAGTTACAATTTAAAATTGAAGATGACTCTACTCCTACTGACTCAGCGACAAGCGACTTCTGTGGGGGAGGGGGTGAATCACTAGGAATCCCCCCCTGCCCTTGATCATCCTTACAAGTGATATTTCTACTCCATTTAAATCTATTGACATAATTAACATTTCCATCATAACCACGATTAATATAATTACAATTATTACTAAAGTACCTATTACTATTATGGCCATTAAGATTAGCATGCTCATTATTATTATAGAAATTATTATAACCGACACGTGCATTATTATTATAATTATTATTGTTACAACTAATATTTTCGTTACCATAGCAATTATTATTATAAAAATCGTCAACACTATGGTTACTGTAATTTCTATTATTATAATTACGACTATAATTTCTACTGTTATTATGATTATTGTTATAATAACGTCTTCTACTATAGTTAAAATTAATATTTCCCCGCCCAAAATTTGATTTATTCATACAAAAGTTACAGGGCAAACAATCACAAAGGTTTCTACTCACAAAAGCGTCGTTCCCCCCAATATTCACCCCCATCTGGCCCGGGAGTCGCCTCACGGACCAGCCCTTCCATTTTTTGAAATGTTGACGTTCTGTTGTGGGGGTGGAGGAGTTGCCGGGGGTTGCGATATCAAGGTGTACATTGGACAATATCGACCCTCACATCGAAATGCATGGTGCAAAAATTTCCTATGAAACCTACAAAGGCCTTCTGTACTAGGCCCAGCTGCAACGTTGTTATACGTTGATCGGTTGAAATTGCCTTCTCTTGAATTTTGGATCATTATTGGGGTGGCGGGAGTTCTTTCGCATTCTGAAACAACTAGCGGGTCTTCGCGGAGCTCTAATTGCGCTCTTGCTAGTGGACTTCATTTCTTCGGCCGACTTTTCATGGAGAGATTCTCAGTCGACTTATGCTCCCTTCTCCTGTACTGAAGTCTCTCTGTTGAGTGAATTGGTGACTTTTTCTTCTGCTGGTCGCATGGCGTTCACAGATTGCCATTCGTTTCCCCCCACCGCGGGGGATTGGCGAGCACCGTTTGGGGAGAAAAATTTGTTGAAAATGTCGTCGGCTATTTCAATTAATTCCTCAAAATCATGGTTTTTCTCTGTTGTCATGAGGGAGATCTGTAATTGCTTAGGCAATCGTAAGAGAAAGAGTTCTCTAATAAATTTAGCATCGTTGTCCGTTATCGAATCGAAAGTGGATAATCCAAGCATTTCTTTTATTCTAACTGCATAATCGGATGGTAGCTCTCCCTCCCTCATGCCTGATTGAAAGACTTCTTCTATCTGAGTTCTTAGCGATGGTGCATAAAGTTTTTCTATTACCTTGACTAGTTTAGTATAACAATCGTCCTTTAGGGGGAGTTTCAACGAAATTGTAATCTTGCTTGGTAATTTTGATGCCAAAAGCCTTACCCTCTCCCTTTGATCGATGATTTCATTAAGGTTAAAGATCATTGTCGTTTGCCGAATCCACTCTAAGGCATTGAATTCGTTGAAGGGGGGAATGGCATTGAGCGGGAGATTCTTCTTCCTTCCTTTTCTCCCTAAGAGAGTGGGGGAAGGATGACTCTTCACCAGGTTTGTTGCTTCATACCCTTCTTGAGTTTCATTTTCCGAGTCTGTTTCGTATTGTGATGCGTCATCTTCTTCATTTACCCCCTCGATAGGAGGGGCTTCTGGGGGAGTGTGATGGGGTCTTGATGATTGAGACCGAGTCACAATAGCTACGTTGCTTCTCTTCGTTTGAACTCTGAGCGACTTTCTTTTTAGACTCGGCATTCTTAACGGTTTTTTTTTCACTTCACTGATTAAAATTTTGTTTATTATGATTTTCGTTGGTGGGAAGGTCATTCTAAGCCTATTGTGATAGGGTTTCTTATTTCACTGGTTTTTCGGGGAATTTGAACTGTTTTATTTTATTTTGTATGTTTTTTGTGTGTGTTTGTGTTTTGATCGGCACTTTTTTTTTACTGATTAGAATTTTGTTTATTAGGATTTTGCGTTTGTTTTCACTTCACTGTCTTAATTAGGCACTGTTTGAATTAATTCACTGTTTGACACTCTTCACATCAGTTAGGTATGGGTGTTCAAGGTTACTAATGGGGTCACCATTCTTTGTAATAACCCTTTGATGAGTTAATACAGTGATAATGAAAAGGGGTAATTACTTTTTATTTTTATTTCTAAGACTAATTAAATCAGGTGGTAAATAATGGTATCAATATTAACAGTTAACACAATGGGTCAGTTCACAGTCATTAATAATATTGGTGAAGGTTAATATCATAATTTTTATATTCAAACACAATTTCCGGCCTTTAACAAGCCGACACACAATGCGACTTCTCTTCTTGTATCTTGAAGCCAGACTGCCTTCCTTCCCTCGAAATGCCAGACATTTCGCGGGCAGCATTGCAGCGACTCACTCTCACAAAAAATGGTGCCATACAAAAGGTTGTTAAATATTTTCCATATATAATAAAATTAATAGTAGAATTTGATATACAGAGCAACTATGAGAGGTGTACATAATTATTGTGAGGGCAAGAGAAATTCTGCCTTAGCATATATTATATATAATATATATATACTATATATATATATAATATCTATATTATATATATATATATATGATATATAATATATATATGGTTTGTATATTGTTTAAATTTGTTTATATATACACGTTGTTTTCTTATATATATAAATATATATATATATATATATATATAATATATATATCTATATATTATATATATATAATATATATATATATATATATCTATTTATAGTATATATATATATATATATTATATATGTATATATATATATATATATCATATATATATATATAATATATATATATATATATATATATATATATATATACAAGGGCGTACGGTAGGGGGGGTTTTGGGGGTCAGAACCCCCCCCCCGAAATTTTCCAAAGTGATTTTTTTTTACGGTTGTGTCATATATATATATATTATATATATATATATATATATATATATATATATATATATATATATATATATATGAATCATATATATATATTATATATATATATATATATATTTTATATTAAAAATTTATATATATAAATAACGGAACAAGAACCTAAAGAAAGAGATAATACACCACCGTACGCCCCTTGTATATATATAATATATCCGTTATATATTATAATGTATATATATATAATATGATATATATACTATATATATATACTATATATATATAGTATATATATATATATATATATAATATATAATATATATATATAATTTATATATATTATATATATTTTATATGCATTTGTTCCTTTAAAGGAAGTTACATAAAGAGACATGATATCGAAAATCGCAGAACTCTGCTCGTGCAGCCCTGCAGTGTCACGTGTTAGCTAAAACTCCAATAGAAAGATCGCGAGAGTTTCCACAAGTTGCTTTTTTTTATTATGTTAATTTTTATATGTTAATTTAAAAAAAAATTTTATTCTTTTTTAAGGGGCTCGAGCTGACGGAGGGACAGAGGGGGGGACGAAGTTTCCCCCGTCGTCCCCCGCTGAGGCCGAGAGACCCTGACTCTTTCCATCTTTGCGATTTAATCTTGGGTATTCCTTTAGTTTAAAAAAAACAACTGTTATTGGCATCCTTGACGCACTATTGCCTTGAAATAATCGAATAAAATCGATTACATTGTTCGTTCGATATATATCGGTTAACTTCCTTTTAAAAGACAAGTTCAATATATATATATATATATTATTATATTATATATTATTATAATATTATATATATATAATTATATAAAAAATTATATTTAAATATCTATAATATTATATATATTAGGAACTTGTCCTTTAAAAGGATGTTAACGCGAAATAGTAATCTGAACGAACGATGTAATGCGATTTTTTTCCATTATTTCAAGGCAATAGAACGTCAGAGTTATCAAAAACATGTTTTTTTAACTAAAGGAATACCCAAGATTAAAATCGCAAGATGGAAAGCTTCAGGTGCTCCTCGCCCAGCGGGGGACGACGGGATGACTTCGTCCCCTCCTCTGTCCCTCCGTCGGTTCGAGCCCTTAAAAAAAAAATAAATAGAAAATTAAAAATTAAAATTAAAAATTAAAATGCAGCTTTTTGGGCAACTCTTACGCTCCTTTTTAATTGGAGTTTTAGCATAACACAGTGAACCGTGCAAGGGTTTCACACGTAGCGTCGGCGATTTTTCGATATCATGTCTTTTTATGTAATTTCCTTTTAAAGGAGTAGTGCCTATATATATATATATATATATATATATATATATATATATATATATTATATAGTATATGTGTATATATATATATATATATATATATATATATATATATATATATATATATATATATATATATATATATATATGGGATTGGGTATATTATATATATACTATATATCAGGGCTGGCGAGTCGTAAGAGTCGTTTCAAAATTTTCCGACTCCGAACTCCGACTCCACCCTCAAATTTTGATTTCGACTCCGACTCCGACTCCGACTCCACTTAAACAAAAGTTTTCGACTCCGAAAATTGCCGACTCCGACTCCACTTAACAAAAATTTTCGACTCCGACTCCGACTCCGACTGTCGACTCCAGCAGTCAAATTCAAATTTCGACCTGGCTCAGATTAGTGCTTACAGAGTTACAGTAAAAACATTTTTTTTGTTTCATCAACAATTTTCTTTTTTCGCTTGCTTTTGAGAATAAAAAAATATACCACTTTTCTAATGAATCTAATCTCCAAATGTTATACGGTAAAGTTACCTACGCGTAAAGACAAAGATGGCAGGCTCAACATATGACAAACAAATATATCAGGTTCGGAAACAAATGTATAACGTATTTATAATGCAAATTATTTTTTATTTTTACTTATAAATACAGCCATTATAAAATTTTCCAACTCTTCATCTAGATTCAATAATAATACTAATAATAATAATAATTAATAGTAATAATAAATAATAATAATATTAAATAATAAGATATAATAATAATAACTAATATATAATAATAATAATATAATAATAATATATAATACTAATAATAATAATAATAATAATAATAATCAGGCATTAACAGAATCGCTTGATGAAACATAAAAAACAAAAGAATCTGCCCAATTTATTAAAAGAAACTGGATTTTATAATCTTAGGATATTATATATATATAAATATTATATTATATATATATATATATATATATATATATATATTCTACATATCCTTTGAAAGATCTATCATATATATCACATGGGCGTTAGGTAGGATTTCATTTAGGGGGGGGCAAAGGTTGAGCGATATATATATATTATATATATATATATATATATATATATATATATATATATATATATATATATATATATAATATTATATATAGTATATATATATTATATATATATATATATATATATATATATATATATTATATATATATATATATATTATATATATATATATTATATATATATATATATATCGGTTTTCTCATAATTGCTGTAATATTTCTTTTATTTTCTGCATTTGTTGTTTTTAAATGTGTTGTCTGCAGCTTAATATCAACGGGTACGCCTTCCGTGATTTCCTTCCGTGATTGATTTAACAGCTTTAGCAGCCGCCAAATGCTATCGACAAACTGAGAGTTCTAGCGGAGAATAATGTTAGAAGAATCCAGCTGTATAAAAGAACAAGCCTAGTTGACTTTAGGCAAATATGAACAACGAAAACCATTAAAACTTTGAGGAAAAAAAGTATAATACGGTTTATTAAATTAGTAATTAACTACTTCATTATCTATCGATTGGATGTATTTTTTTTCAGTTTTTCTACTACTAAACCTTTAAAAACGTCGTCTGGCAAATTGTTATTTTATAAGGTTTATTTTTTTATTTCGCCAAGATATATATATAATATATATATATTATTATATATATATGATTATATATATATATATAATATATATAGTATATATTAGACTCTATATATAATATATATATATATATATATATATATATATATATATATAATATAATGGATTGCCTAAAATACACAAAACTCAGAAAATTCACCTTTGAGACCTGTAGATATCTTGTGCGGAACGGTTAACCGCGAAATTGCCCCAATATCTGAAGGACGATTAAATCCGACCATATCTTTAATAACTCTTTTTATCAGTTAAATCAAATAATGAAACATTATGTAAATTATCAAACTTAAAACTTGAAGCCACTAATATATTCGCCTCACTTGATGTAGATTCTTTGTTCATAAATGTACCGGTTCTTGATACGATTGACATAATAATTAACGAATTGTATCACTCAAATAACCTACCCCCACCAGATATATCAGAACAACATAATGAGAACTTTTATTTAATTTGTTGTCACTCAAAGCACCGTTTTTAAATTTAAAGAAAACATATATCTACAAACGGATGGAGTGCCGATGGGCTCACCACTTGGACCTACAATTGCTGACTTCTATATGTCCAATCTGGAAAAAACCCAAAATCCTTCGTGAAACAAACAACTTTAACCCCGTATTTTACATAAGGTATGCCGACGACACCTTCACTATTTTTAGGAACATAGATCATATACATCAGTTCATCAATAGAATTCAAGAGTTGTCATGCTTAAAATTCACATACGAAACTTAGGTTAATAATGCTATCTGTTTTTTAGACATCAAAATCAATGTTAATTCTGACGGCTCATTATCTCTACAGGCATACATGTCAAACCCACTGATAATGGTCTGAATATGAACTATGGATCCTATTCACCGACTATTTACAAAGAATCTATCGTAAAAATTTTAGTTTACAGAGCATACAACCTATGTTCAACTTGGAAAACGTTTGATGAAGAAATTTGCCGCATTAAGTAAAATTTAATTAACTGTGATCATCCACAATATTCAGTTGAAAATTTAATTAATAAAACCCTTACAAAATTAAATAATAAA
>JABUQX010053466.1:15000-17500 GCA_015478945.1 Trachelipus rathkii
TAATAATAAAAACTCAAGTTGCTAATTTGACTTTTTGTTCGTAGAGGAAAATCCTATTTTATTAAAAAACTTAAGCTAGACATAAATTAATGTGAAATTTAATGAAATGAATGAATGTATTGTATGAATATTTTTTGAATGTTTGAGTGTATTGCAGGAGGTACACCAAGTAAGTATCCATGATAATAGTTGTATTTGCAAAATAAAGTAAGCTTTTCTTTTTTTCTTTTTTTTTTTTTTTTTCATTGATTTGAAACGTCACAAACTGACGAAACAAAGTAATTTTATATTTTCTTTTTATTTTTTGAAATTTATTATTTGTAAACCATTATAAATCGTTAGTTAACCTTGTGACGTCATGACTGAAGAATGAAGATAACACGCGAAATATTGGTACAATATTAAAGGCTTTGACTTATTTTTATTCTAGAATAATCCTTAATAAATTTTCTTCTGAAAATAAAGAATTATTTAGAATAGAAAGAATGTCAAAATTGACCAGGATTTAAACTTTCTTAATAATAATAATAATAATAATAATAATAATAATAATAATAATAATAATAATAATAATAATAATAATAATAATAATAATAATAATAATAATAATAATAATAATAATATATGAATTATTTTTATTAGCATGTTTGTACGTATTTTTATAAGCATGTATGAATGTGCGTAGTCAGGTATCCGTGTATGTATGTATGTATGTATGTATGTATGTATGTATGAAGAATAGGCTGTCAATTTATTTATTTATTTATTTTTGAATGTATGGTTTTGTTTGAGAGTGTCAAGTCCAAAATATTCTTACACACACACACACACGCAGACACCTACACTCGCGCACACACGCACATACACAGACACACGATTCTCGTCTTCTCCTTCCAAAGAAATTTTTAACAATCTAGCAAAAGGGTATCTCAAATGTTATTTAAGATTCGCTTATTTTTGTTGAAAAAATTGCTACTCTTTGTACTACTACTACTATTATTATTACTACCATTACTACTACAACTACTGTATTGAAACTTTGAAATACAAAATAATTTTAGTATCTATGGGACAAGATTAAATGAAACATCCTCCCCGCAGGACATTCAATTAAAAACTAAGAAAAAAAATTATGATTTTTTTGCAACATTTTCGCATTATTAATATCGCGAAGAGAGAGTGAAAAAAAAGACTATATTTTAAACTTTTTTGGGCTCCACCTTCCTGCTCTTGTTATTATTTTACTTTTTGTCTATTTTTTTCATACACACTCACACACACAACTACACACACACACACACACACACACACACACACACACACACACACACACACACCTACACACACACAACACATATATCATATATATGTATATGGTTATATACTTTTTGCATTTAAAATATAATATATCACAATAGAAATTATTTAAAGGATTTCATATTTTAAAAGTGTGTGTATTTAAAAAATGTCAATAATATATATAAATACATATTAATATATTATGATATATTAATTATATATATGCTTATACTGACCTCATAAAGGACTTATAATTATTACCAACACCCTCTATAATCTTTCACAGAACTTAATGAAATTTGATCATGAACTGAAAAACGTATAAAAGCCGCAAATAAATTTTTAAAAAGTTATATCTATTCGCCCAAGTTTCATATTTGTAGGAATAAAAATTTTGAAGATACAAATCTGATAGCGAACCTCGTCACTTGCATTACGCTAACACTTCCCATCTCCTATCCCTACACCAACCCGTAAAATGGTGATAAAAATAAAAAACATAAAAAAACATTTTTAACTTCCATTAAACTTATGAACTTGGAATAAATGATCTTTTAAATAAAATTATTTTTTTTTTAAATAAAAAAATTGAGGTCACATATCTTAAGGTGTTCTGTTTTTTATAAATTTAATATTACGCATTTTTTCTTTTTTATTAAGTAATTTCTTTCATTCTGTTAAGCTTCAATCAATCACATGCTGTCGATATATGAACATAGGTTTTCCTCGTAGATGCATGCTAAAAAATAAGAAAATTTGGAACTTCAATAAACTTTTTCCTCCATTTCGAAATTAAGATTAATAATTTCTCCTATAAAACTATTCAATAATATATAATTCAAATAAATATTATATATATATATAATATTATATATATAACATATATAATATATATATTTATAATCATATTATATATATATATATTAAGTAATATATATAATATATATATACACTATTTTTCAAATCAACATATAAAATAAAATATGTAGTACATATATTTAAGACAATGTTATGTTGAATTTTTTTTTGTTTTTGTTTAATATATTTCTAGTATAGTGATACAACAATGATTTTCAGTGTAATGAACAGTCGTTGAGATATCTAATATTTTAAAAATAAGTTTTGAAAAAAAAACACATTTGTGTTAAATATTGTTTTAAAAATAATATTCGAAAAGTACGGCACTTACATGAAAAACTAA
>JABUQX010053466.1:22500-29928 GCA_015478945.1 Trachelipus rathkii
TTATACTATATATTATATATTATAATATATCATGTCGACCAAAATGTACAATAGTCGCGTATGGTGCGAAAGTCCTTTTTATTTAATACAAACAAAGTGAAATAAATTATTAAATATAAGATAAATTACGTTATGACCATTTTAAGGTTATGTTACGTTAAGGTACGCTTAGTTTAAATAGAATTTATTTGTTTTTTTTAATAATTTTAAAGTGTTTGAAATAAATTTTTGTACTATATTAAATTAAGTACTCTTTCCTTTTTATTTTTTCACTTCTATGAAATGTGTTCGAAACATGCATCGATATGTATAATGGAAGTGCAGGTATATAATATATATACTATATATATATATATAATATATTATTTAATAATTATAGTCTACCATATATAATTAATAGAATAGATATATATATATATATATTATATATAATATAATATATAATATATATGATATATATATAAATTTATATATATTTATAATATATATTTATATATATTTATTTTTATAGTATTTATTTATTTTATAATATATATTTATATATATAATATATATTTACTATAGTATTATTATATATAGAGGAGAGAGAGAAAAAAAGAAGAGAGAGAGAGAGAGAGAGAGAGAGAGAGAGAGAGAGAGAGAGAGAGAGAGATAAGAAGCTTATAAAGTACAAGCATTAAAATATTTACAAGAGAGAAATATTAATTGGCCTAAGCAAATATTATGAGGGTGGCGGAAGGAGGGAGTAGGATGGTAATAGCGGAATGAAATAGGATGGAGGCTGAGGGAGGGAAGGAGGGAAGGAAATTTTGTAGTTTTTGAATGTTTGGAATATTTTCCCTGAAACTGTGGGGAGGGTACTGCTATCTCTCTTCTTCTCTCTCTCCTCTCTCTCTCTCTCTCTCTCTCTCTCTCTCTCTCTCTCTCTCATTCCTTCTGCCAAAAATAAATAAATAAAAAGAGAAATAAAATAAAAATAAATAAATTTCTTTGATATATGAAAAAAGTTCACAAATTTTAATAAAATTTACCTACTTTATAATATATATATATATATATATATATATATATATATATATATATATATATTAAATATATATAATATATATAAATATATATATATACGTATAATATAATATATATATAGTATATATTATATATATATATATATATATAAATATATTTATAATAGTAATATACTTATATATTATACTCAAGGGTGCGGCTCCATGAAAGCAAGGGAGGCAATGCTTCCCTAGTAAATAAAAGATAATTTCAAAAATTGAAATAATTCAATCTTGAACAATTGCATCAACTATTACAACTAATGATTCCATATTATAAAGTTTTCATTTGATTGTTAATTCATAAATAGTATTGAATACGATGTATTTATTTATTGTTTACCATTCATTGGTCAGTTGCGAGAGAGAGAGAGAGAGAGAGAGAGAGAGAGAGAGAGAGAGAGAGAGAGAGAGAGAGAGAGAGAGAGAGAGAGAGAGAGAGAGAGAGAGAGAGAGAGAGAGAGAGAGCAATCAATGTATATAAGCAAATGGCAAAATTCTTAAAGACTTCTTTAAATATGATTTTGAACCTCATCGAAAGTTTAAAGGTGTATGTGTACGTTTGTGTTGTGTGAGTTAGCATGTTTGTGTGTAGGTGTGTGTATGTGTTTAGCATTAGAAATGAAATCTTCAGTTTTGGCAGGTAAAGTAAAGCCGTTTTCGTTTTTGCATTTGTGCTTACGAAACGTAAGAAATGCTCGAGTTTGCGTTCGTTTTTGTCAAATTTATAAAAATGCTCACCAAACGTAAGGAATTTCCTTAATTCTGTAAGGTTGCTATTTCCGGTGCTTGCCGAATTTAGGACGTGCTTATGAAAAATTGTAAACAAACAAGATGGCGGCGTGGTAGGTCCGTTTAGTTTGATGGATGTTTCATTCAATAAAATTAGCTTTAAATCTAATTTCTTTCAAATCGATAAACTCCATCACAATAGCTGATCAATTATTTACAATATAAACCATTTGTTATTATTTTTTTTATTTCTGTTTATTCCAAAACCACGTGGTCCATTACAACAGCTGATTCAAAATGTTTGTAAACAAACGTTTCGTTTATGCACGAAATTCGTGCTAAAACTGGGTGAGCATTTCTTATCGAGTGTAAGCACAATTGACAAAAACGATAATGACGTAACTCATATTACTGAATATATATATATATATATATATATATATAATATATATATA
This sequence comes from Trachelipus rathkii, assembly GCA_015478945.1. Taxonomy (NCBI): domain Eukaryota; kingdom Metazoa; phylum Arthropoda; class Malacostraca; order Isopoda; family Trachelipodidae; genus Trachelipus; species Trachelipus rathkii. The sequence goes on from JABUQX010053466.1 coordinate 24,752, forward strand.
TATAATCATATATATAATACTATATATATATATAAATACTATAGTGTTAATACAAATATATATATAATATATATATATATATCTATATATATTATAATATATATATATATATTATATATATATATATATATATATATATGTTTATATTAATATAATACTTATATTATATAATATATATTATATATATACTTTATATTATAATATATATAATATTATTATATAATATATATTATATATATATATATATATTATATCATATATTATTACTATTATATTATATTATTTTCTTTCAGAGATTTAACATGTGACGTTTTTAAACTTTCTTTTTCAATAATGTTATTATATGATACTAACAAGAAATTTGAGTGCTAATGAGCACGGTCCAAAAATTTTAAATACCAAAAAACAGTAATTATTTAATAATATCGTACTTTTTTACGCATACGTACGTTTGGCTGCGTCCGGCGAGAGCGACGTCTCGGGAATATTTCCTGTAGTGCAAAACACCTAACCCGAAAAAAAAGGGAAACATTGTTACGGCAAAGTATATCCATCTAGGTTAGGTCGAAATTTACCATATCGTCGATCTAAAATCCAGTTTTCTTTCTCATGCAAAATGAACGTTTTTTTCTTATTTAATTATTAAATTTTTAAAAATACGATTTTCAAATCTTTCTCATCAGAGCTTTTACGATTTAATGCTAGTATCATTATATCTAAACAATTATATGAAATTTTTTTTTTAAAAAGATATATTATCATGCTGCCTGAACACTCGTGAAGGTCCATATATAAAATATATATTATTATATATATAATTTTATATATATATTATATAATATATATAATATATATAATATATATATATATATAATATATACTTATATATAATATATATTAATATTTATTATAATATATATATATAGTATATATATATATTATATTACTAAATATATATCATATATATATATATATATATTATGACCTTAATGAATTTCATGGCGCCAGCTATAAATATACTCTTTTTTAAAATTTTTTTCATATATTTTCTTAGATATATGATACTAGCAATTAATTAAGATTGGAACGAGAAAAATTAAATATAAAGTATTTAAAAATTTTAATATAAATAATAAAAATGTTCATATTTGCATGAGAAAGAAAACTGGATATTATTTGCTAATACGTGATAAATTCAAGGTTAGGTAAAACAAATAATGTGCCTGCTGCTAAAATATCTTTCTATATATATATATGAATTTATATATATAAAATATATATATTATATATATATATATATATATATAATATTATATGAATTATATATATTATATATATTGTGCCATCCATCTTGTTAGTGCGTGCCTGTCAGTGTTCTTATTTCTGCCATTTTATTGGCTCATGTAATTGGCCTTTCCCTGAGTGTTCGAATCTGACTGTTAGGAACCACCCTTTCCTCCTATCCATCCCTTTTCTAAATGCTGATCGATCAAACACTCCACAACCTCATGTGGCAACCATATCCAAATATTTTAAACATACCCTAATATTTAACTGTGCTTCCTTATATCAAAAGGCATGCTTTCTTCTTATTTTCTTATTATTTTAACAGGATAATAACACTATCGATCGTTTTCGAGTTTTGATGTATCGATTTCCATTAATATTTTAATCGAGTAATGATAATTTTTTACGATTTATTATCAAACGATTCGATCTGTATACACAAAATTTAATGTAAATAAATTATAAAAGAAATGTAGTAAATAATTTTGTAAAATGATTTCTTTTACGTACGATTAATAAAAAAAATTAAAAAATTAACTAAATAGTTAAAAGAGTATATACTATATATTAGTATTATACTATAAAATATAATATTATATATATATATATATAACTTATATATATATATATATTATATACTATATATATAATATAATAATTATATAATATATATACTTATATACTATATAATATATTTATAATAATATATATAATTATATATATTATATATAATATATATATATAAATTATATTATATATTAATATATATGATTACTGACATAAATTTGCCATGGGATAAATGATAAAAACATTCAAATATCAAAAAACTAATTATTTAATAATATCGTACTCTTTTTACGCATCGTAACTTTGCAAGCGCGACTGTTGGGGTCACAGAAGACATCTGTCGGAGTTATTTGTCTGGTAGTGCAAAATCTTACCCGATAAAAAAGAGAGAAACATTTGTTGCGACAAGTAGTATCCATGTCGAATTTACTCTAAAAATATCCATCTTAAACAGCTTACAGCCTTAGATAATGTACCTTTCTTCGATAACCTATATTTTGCACTACATAGTTATACACGGTAATAAACAATACCGTCGTGCAAAAACCTGGTGCATCTCAAGACGTTAGTGCCTTTATATCCACCGAGAGTTTAAATGCACAGTCAACTTAATACATTCACTACTTTCCTACTACACCCTGCCATCATGCGATCCCCTTAATTCTCAATCCATAAATATCATCCTATACAGTTGTTATGTTATCACAAATCGTACATATGAAAAAAATTAATAAGAATACGTAACTTTCTCCCGCATAAAACATTTCTAATAAGCCAAATCTTAAAGGTCTTTTCACGATTTAGCACAAATGAAAATGCCAGATGTGTCTCATGCAAATCTGGTTATTTTCGCTAGTTCTTAGCAATTTTTATATTTTCAATATTTTCAATTATTTGTTAAGTATGGATTTTTGTTGCGTTATTTTTTATTATAATTTATGGAAAAATATAGTAGTTGTTTAAATGTACGAAATAATTAGATAATAAAGTCTAGTAATTTTTTAAAAAACCATTTTTAAATAAATTTTACAGATCTATATACGAATTTAAATTAATCAAGTCAACTTAGTTCTCCATAATATATTATTATTATTATTAATTATTATTTATTTTATGTATTTTATTATTATTATTATTATTTTATTATTAATAATCTATTATTATTATTAACTGTAGCCACAGCAGCGAAGTATAGTAGTGTAGTATTTAGTAGTAAGTAGAAAATGACTTAGTGATTATAACTATAAAAAATTATTATATCTGTTAGAACGCGAAATACAAACTAAATTTCATTAGCTACATGAGCAAGAATAGTTCTCTCTCTCTTCTCCTCCTTCTCTCCTCTCTATCTCTCTCCTCTCTCTCTATTATATATATAAAAATATAATTAATATTATATATATTATATATATATATATATATATATATATATAATATATATAATATATATAATACTATATATATTATATATACTATATTATATATAATTATAATATATATAAATATATAATATATATATTATTATATATATAAATATTATATATTATTATATATATATGATATATATAGAAATATTATAATATATATATATAATATAATATTCTATATATAGTATATAATATATAATATATCATATAATATATATATATATAGTAATATATATTAAATATTATTATATATATAATATATTAATATATATATAATAATATATAATATATATATATTATATATATACTATCTATATAATATATATATATAAATATAGTATATATAATATTTTAGTGGAGTGATTAGAGGATGTTTACGTGATCTTGCTTATTTAATTGTAATTTAGATTAGGGTGATAAAAGATTAGAAGTAGTTGTGGTAGGGTTGAATGATGGAGAATGGAGAGAGTGTAGGGTAACATCCCTGCTAATTGTATACGTGGATGATTTTAATTTGTGGGGCGAATGTGAAATTTTATTTTAGAAGATTTGCAAAGAGGGGCGGAGGGGGTGGGTACTTTGGCAGTGGTTGTGTAAATGGACGGTTTTGAAAGTAAATGGAATACAGAGAACGAAGTTGACGGTAATGCGTGAGGAGAGTTCCGAGGTGTGATAGTCATGTCGGATAGTGTTCAAAACTTAGCAGAGTTTTTGACATTTAAATAATTTAGGATATATTTTGGATGATGAGGGTAGTAGAAAGTTGTGAATGGTTATTAAGTGTGACTAGTCCCATTTAAGAAACCCCTCGTGGATATAACAGGGTAGGTTTTGAGTGCGCTTGAGTGGGTTTTGCATGAAGGTATCTTATTACCCGTACTAATATTTGTGAAACTATGGTATGGAAGAAGAGGTAACAGATCTATAGTTGCAATATGTTAGATGGATAATCAAACATAGTGGTCGTGGGGAGAAACTGATAAATTGATGGAATGAGACTGATTATGAGGACATTCTTGTGAGTGAAATAGTGATAGACGTAAAATGAGAAATAAACGAAAGTGTACTATCGAGATTTGGTTTGGTCATGCATGGAAAAAAAGGATGATATAATAGTCGGCTGGTTTTAAGGCGGATTTGGTAGTGTGTGGTGTGATTGGAATCGGCCGTAGCGAGGTATAATGCAGAGAAAAAATGGATTGAGTCACGTAAAAGAAATTCTTGAAGGAAAATGAAAGGAATGTGATTTTGGAGAGGCTGAAGAAAGGTTGCATAAATAGAGTTGAAATGGCGGCTGGTTTTGTGATGGCCGACCTCATGGATAAACCACAGTGAGGCTCCGTCGCTGTTTGTAAATCCCTTAGGTAAAATTTTCTTTTTTTAGAATTGGCGAAAGAGCTCTCAACTAAAGGTATGGAGAGATTGGTAAGGGGGGAGCTTTTCCTGTCGCTTATCGTCATATTCTTCTATTATACTGTCCATGTTCCATGCAGTCGCATTTCTAGCCAACATTAAATTAGTTGGCAAGACATTTAGATAAAGAAAGGATGATATATATATATATATATATATATTATATAGTATATATATTACTATATATATATATATATTATAATAATATATATATATATATATATATATATATATTGTGTTTTCGTGCGTAAAAACATAATTGTGCATCGAAGGAGGTTTTGTGTACAATAAAATCTCGGATTGAGCCAAGAAATTTGAAATTTGTCAGACTTATACGCGATGGCCGAAAAGAGAGAGATGGAGAATGAAAAAGAGACAAAGAGCAGAGAGAGAGAAAGAGGAGAGAGAGATGAGAGAGAGAGAGAAAAGAGAGAGAGAGAGATAGAGAGAGGAGAGAGAGGGCAGAGAAATAAGGAAAAGAAG
>JABUQX010053467.1:0-29453 GCA_015478945.1 Trachelipus rathkii
TCCCAGTCCTTAATGGAATTACGAACACAATTCCATAAGCATATCAAGTTAGTTAACTTCTATCTCAAGTCAATATCACTTATCTCACTTATCTAATTCTTGATATTATTTCACCATTAATTACCTATCTCTGTCGCTAATTAGTTTTTCATATCAACTTTTTAATCGCTCTACTATCCTATTTTTATCTCACTAAATCTTCCTACTTAGATTAACTATTCTAGTATGAATCTCCCCAAGTTATAAATTTACCTAACTATGCCCTGGAGTTCTTTATTATCAACGTGATCTAGCCGGAAGCTAAAGAAGTTTCTCCCAAGGTTTCTCTATAATCTACTGACATTGATGTACTGCGATTTCTTCTTTTTAAGTGCAAGTCTGTCCAATTATGGTAATATTAGCTCAATACGCCGTCGCACTTCGTCAAGAGGTTTAAATTGAATTTCTATTTTATCTACTATGTCTGTTCTTTATGAATAACGTACCTTCCTCGTGAACAATGCTGTTCTAATGAGTCTCTATTTTTCGCTAATTCTCAAATCGCATCTCATTAAATTAATCAGTGTGATTTCAATCTGTTAATTCACAACTAGTACACTTTTTAGTGAATTATTGTAAGCTTTCACTTACAGAATATAGCATTTCACATGTTCAAATTCGTAAGTTAATAAATATCTCTTTCAAATAGTAATTTTGAGATGCTATTTCACAATTAATTTCTTTTTTGAAAGTGAATGTGTAAGCAATAATTTACGCATTCCTAAAGCCTGCCTGTAGGAATAGGAAGTAAGTTTGCATCCTTTGATTTGACTAACAGTTGTGCCTCATTATTATCCACTATAATACTATTATATTATGCCCAGGGCGCGAGCCTACCCATGATCGCATTGGACTCTTAACTGAAAAAACCAAAAAGAGCGCTAATTCTACACAAGGATCTATACTTGAATGGCGACAGGAAAAATTGTTCGTCAGTGTTTTCAGGATAAATTAATTAATCTTTCTATCTCCCGGTGGCACAATGTGTGAGATTGCGTCTGGCTACTTTCCACTTCATTATACACAGAGTTGACATAATGTACACAAAATTAAAAGTTAGCACCCCATATTTCTCTTCCCTCCTTGAATGAGTCTACGATGTGGCCGAATTGGAAAATTTTGAAAATGTGCATCTGCAATACTTAACTCTTTAATCCTCCATCTCTATATAATTCCCTCCCTCCCTGTTATCACAATATTCAAATCTTTTAAATTACTTTTCTTGTATATACTATTTTATTATTTAAACATTAACCAATAGTCATTATTTAGGCATCATACTCAACCTAGTCATATTTCACTATTTCATTATACTTACTAGTTTATGTTAGTGAGATTTTTCCCATAAATATTCCCTTTATATTCCTCATATTTCTCACTAGTACAGTAACTTTACCCACCGTTTATTAGTCTTATTGAGTTCAGTACTATATTAATTGATTTTAATAGTGATTCTACTTATCTACAGTACGTACTTCTTTACACTAGCATATCATCTATCTATGAGACTTACACTCATATGAATATAAAGAAACCTTACATTAATCTCACATCATTGAATCATAGTACTAAATAATATATATATACAAAACGCTTCCCCTTTTAAGCACTTTATAGTACGTATAATAATTAAATTAAACTTATCCATTTAAATAAATCTAAGTTAGTAAATGTCCATTCAATATATATATAACTACTAACTCATTGAGACAATTCTACAATGTAGTATATGCAATAACATATAAATTCTTTTACTTGATGGTACATTTGGACTATAAGCAGCTGTTTTCAAATTTATTGGTAGTATTATTATATATTTCAACTATACTAAAATACTAGTACTCGCTTTCGATAACTGATTAGAGGTGGAAGGGGCTGTAATATATCATAAATATATAGTATTATGCTCATTAACAAGCTTAGCTTATCTCTAATGCAAACACCTTAAGACACCCACAATTCTAGAAAACGTCCTAACCGACCTAACTAGCCTACTGCTGTAAACTTTGCTAACACCTGTGCGAGCTGCAGGGATCCGGCGTTTCGGATATCGAGAACCTTACTCGCTATGAATCCGTTCTATTCCCGTTATCAGGCAGCACTCCTCCCTAACTAGTGCCTCTCTAGGAGCTCAAGTAATGCTATCTATCTCTATCTTATACTCACCAGATTAGCTACCATGTAACTACTAATTACATCTATATGCTTACCTTAATTAGTAGCTGTCTTCATTCAGTATATTTATTTATATGCATGCGGTATCCAACAAAACAGATGCCTCATAGGTCTGTTTTCACGAGGGACAATTAGCAGACTGTTATATAAATGTCATTTTCGGTACCCTATTATAGATAATATTACTATCACAAGTTATACTATCCACTTATTATATACTCATACTCTTATTACCTGATTTACATCTAAGTAAGTTTATTTTATGCTATGACGCCACCATTCCTCACTATCAGTGCTCTTTACCAAGGGGTTCTCATGTGATATAGTATCATAGCTATTCTCATTCTTCAACTCTTTTTTTTTCAAAGGCGAGCAAACACTTATTACTCGTGATTATTTAATATGGTACGTTTTTTAACTATTCCATTCATAACGCTAACATTTATTATTATTCTGACAATGAATATAGCGCTATTAAGATGCATAAATTTATACCAGCTTTAAAGTAAGCTAAGATTAAATAAAAGAAATATATATTTTATCAGAAATAAATAATCTTTCAATTTATTATTGTGAAGTACAAAAATGATTCAATTTTTTATACAGAAAACAATTCTTTTTGTGAACATTTTATTGATGAGAAATATATACTTTCATAATACAATTAATTAAATAGTAGTTTAATATTTAACAGTTTCTAAATTCAGATATATATGAATAAATTTTTAATATACTTTTAAAATAAATCCTGACCTTGAAAAGGAACCGGGTAATAAAGGATCATACTAACTTTGCTTGGGATGTACTGAGTCTAATTTATTGTGTCGGAAAAAAAAAAATAAAAAATATAAAAAAAAAACTACAATATACCTTACAGGTCTAATGTAAATAATTCATATACATTTATTATGGAATCCTGGTAATAATGTTAGTTTATAAGGTAAATACTGTAAAAATAAAAATATACAATAAATATACATAAAAATTATTAAGTAATAATATATAATTATAATCAGTGATAATATCTAATCTTATATGATTAGAAAATCCTATTTACGATACCTCTTCATATTGGTTTACTCGTTAAACATAAATAAGATACTTACTAACTAAAATTTTTTTGTCTTTTTCTTTTTAAACTAAGAATTACCCACTAGGGTATACGCTCTGATGGACTAGTGTAGATCGGTGTCTCTCGTCTAATCAAGGGGAACTAGGGGTTAGTGAACTATAATTTACCCCCCTCCGGGAGGGTCTCCGAAACCTCAGAACACCCGCTCTTTGGTATTTTGGAGGCGGTGGGTACAACGTCAGTGGAGGGTTCCTAAAGGGACGACAAGTCCCGCGTTCACAGGGTATCCGGCAATCACTGTCCCCCCCTGGGTGATTCCCCCGTAGGTCATCGTGAGACCCCCTTACGAAGTAAGCCTGTGTAATACCTTTAGCTAAATAATATATATTGATTATACTATCCCGCATCCTCCAGAGCTTCCCACGCCCCGACTACAGAGATAGACAAGATATAGTCTCTACTATATCTAATTATATTTAATGTTTATTTTTTTTTTTTTTTATACTATTATTATTCCAATCTAAAATTTTACAAGGATTCTCAAAAATGTTATTGTCTTTTTTTCCTGTTATTCTTACTATTTCTCTCTATTGATATAATTAGTATTTTATGATATTTTTTATTCTTTTTTTTTTTTTAACAGTTTCTCTATCCTAAACTCAGTAAATTACATTTATTGCTCTAAGGTATATTTCCAACAATGTTCAATTCAGCTTTTTCCCTGTAGCTATTGTGTAGTTTATTTTGAGTAATATAATGGATTTGTGGTTCTTCATATAAAATATAATTATATATAAATTTCTATTATATTACTATATATATTTATATATCATAATTATATTTATATATTACTAATTTATATATATCTTTATATAATATTAATTAATTAATATTAAATATATAAAATATATATATTATATATACTATATATATAATATACTATTAATATTAATCATATTATTATATTATATATATATATAATATATATTATTAATTTAATATATATATATAATATATATATATATATATATATATATATATATAATAATAATATAATATTAATATTCATTATTAATTTATAAAGTTTCATACACAAAGATATATATAAGAAAGATATATAAAAACCTGAGACCTATAACCTTAAGTTCCTTATTGGAGTGGCATTATGCATGATTATCTATCAAAACCATGAGAGAGTATCGCTCTCAGTTGACGAATAAAAATACGGTCCGATCTATTATTATATTCATATATATATAATTACATTATAATATAATCATATTATCTTATTAATATATATATATATATAAATATATATTACTATTATATCTATAAATAATAATATCTTATATATTATATTCATAATATATTCTTACCTTATCTATAATATATGTATATATATAGCATCCTTTTATGTCGAACTTTGTGTAACTACAGTGATCATTATTGGCTAGGTGATTTTTCTGATCGCGTAATCGTACTGACGTACTTCTTATATGCCCATCCCATTTATTAATTGTATATTGACGCTCTGACTGCATTGATTATATAGTAGTAGCTATTGACGTTACCTATCCTCTCTCTACTTATTATACTTACTTATCACTCTTTATCTCTACTCTTTCCATCTATCTATATATATCCTCTTGATACATAATACTTAAATGGATAAAACATTTGTGATCGACCATTTTACCTCTTTTACAAAATATATTCATGTTGACGTTTATGACAAAGTTTTAAAAACAGAATAATTTTAAATGTATTTCTCATTGTCGAGATTTGCGACTATACTCAGCTATACTAAAATATGAAACGATAAAAGTCAACTATTGAAATTAATACTGTGAATGAAACTCGAGATCTATTGATCTTATTGCACATTTCTACTTTTTAACTCATCACTATAATGAGAATATTGTGTTTGCTTTTCAATCTCCACACTTTTATAATCACACGAAATTCCAATCTGCTATTAAAGGTAGTATATTATATATTTTATTAGCAATATTATCATCGATAGGAGTGTACCACTTATCAAATCAATTAAGAAGAATGAACTATACATAATTTCATTATTGCTTAAAAATTCTTTCCTTTTTTATTACGATTGATATATATGAGCGACTAGACATGTTCAATTCATAAGTCATTTATTATGTAAAACTTATACACAATTATCTATAACATCACACAATCATTAACTACACATCACACACTAACACATAGTCCTTTTCACTCTTAACACCCATACACGACACCACTACACAGACACTACGATACTATAAGCTAGAATTCACTTTGTCTGGGTCTCTCGCTCTCGGTGGCCGTACCGGGTGAGTAGACTTAGTTCACCCTTATTCATGCTCCCCCATGGCTCTGCACACTATACCTATACTATTAGTAATATATACTTTACTTTTAACTTGAGGTCATCGGCCGGCTGCGGCCTAGTCCCTGTTACGTTCCCATACACATAGCCCGAGATCCCCCCCCACTGCATTCTGTGCGGTTTAAACTCTCAACGGTGTATTCTATTATTAGTTTTTAATATATTCATCATATATTTATAGTGTCTCTCTATCGTATTATTAATCATATATATACTATTATTATAATAATATATATTATCTATCTAATATCTATCTATATACATATATATATATATATTAATCTCTATTTATATTCTATATCATATATATATATATATTATATATTATATATCTATATATATTATATATATATATATCACTCTATTATATATATATCTACTCTACTAATATCCGGGCTTCAACGTATACCTACAAGCGTGTACGGTCGCGTGACGGTTGCAGTCAAGTCTACTCGCTACTAGTTATACTTATAGTGCACTATAAAATCTCACATATAATGTTGATACCTAATTATATATATAAGTATATATATAATATATTATATATATATATATATATAAATATATATAATCATATTATTATATATATATATTACTATATATATTATATATAATATACATATCTCTTATAATATAATATATTATAATTAATATCTTACATGTGGTATATTTTATTTTTCGAAACTTATTATAATATCTATATGATATCTAATATTTTAGTGTTTGTAGTTATGTATTTAGGAAGGTGAATAACACCCATCGTGAGTGATCTCCAGTCGCACATAGCAGTGCTCAAGCAGTTTGCGGGGACTGTGTTATCCGTACTTTATACAGTAGCGGGTAAAAAGTTTTTAAGTGCCTAGGATATATTTTGCATGTTCCAAATAAAATATAATAGTGCAAAAAGGTTTTCTTTATTAGTTTGAAGACGATACGAGTACATCCTGAGGCCAGCAATTCCAACCCTCTGCTCTGGTAGAAAGAAAATGGCAGAGTAACTGAAGTGTGAGCATATATTTGTATGAGTGTGAAACAACGTATCAAAGTGGAAATAAAAACTCACAAATGGAAAAGTGATCAAAAAATTATATTATATAGATCACATAATCTCGAGTAGCAGAGAGAAGAGGTAAAACATCATATGTAATCCTCAAGTGTTGCTAACTCTGCATTCGGCAACACACTATTCGTAGATACGCATAGTGACGAAAAGTTTATAAGATAACATTTGATCCCAGTGGCGATACTCAACGAGGGGACGATTTCGGCATACAGAAGAGAAATCAGTGATTATAGCTGCTCATACGAAGATTAACAGATTAGGTACATCAGATAATGGGCATCGAAAAGCTAATGATAGAAATGACACAGAACACTAACAGCGACAAATGTAGAGTGATTTCGACCTATAACAAGTCTGTCCCCTCACCTTCTACAGATATTGATCCAGACTAATGCTAAATTAATTATATCTAGACATTATTGAAGACTGAAGGCATAAAAATCACAATCTCTGCATGGTTTGATCTCACCTTTAAATTGTGTCATAAACACTTTTGACACAGTCAGACATATAGATAAAGCTGTGCAATAAACTAGCTGGAAACCACCATCGCTATACCGGAAATTGGTAAGAACACGAAGAGCAGCTGCTATACTTCTATAAGATTCTGGTCACTCCCAACGTGACGAATATTTAAAGACCGGACCTCTTGTTATCGTACATAAAGGATTAATAATGAGTATTCAAAGTGTTATATCTTACTATATAGAAGAATGGAGTCCCAATAATGATAATTCCACGTGGTGGCATATTGAAGAAGCGAGTGAAAAGGCAGATTTATAATATTTACGTTCAAAATGAGCGTCCACATTCCAGATACTTACGTGTAGATTAATTTTGATACCAATCATATCTAGACTGATAAAACACATTATTAGACATTGTGTGTGCATTCTCTCCCATATCAGTAGTCTGCGACGTCTCGTCGGGTGATGAATTAAAGAGAGCCTTATAAAACATCTGGAATATAGCTTCACAGTTATATCTGATCTACACAGGCTCGACTGGAACTTAGTGCAGCTCTTTGTAGTAAGTTAACCACAAAAGAGCATTGCCGATATACCTTGCGACGTTTTGTGTGTGCACTCAGAGGCGACATTTGGGCTAATAAAATCTTTTTGGATGTCCTTATGGTCGAAAGGTATGTTTGACTCTAGCGGTAACAGCTACTATACTTGTCATTGCAACACACCATACGTAATCTTTCTATAATAACCTCCCCCTAATTAATAAATCGGAGAATATATATATATATATATATATATATTATTAATATATTCATATATTAATTCATATATATTAATATATTATATATATTAAATATATTATTATTATTATATATATATATCTATATATATATCTTATTTATATCTTATATATATATATATCATAATATATATTATAATTTAGCGTAGGTCATGATCAGCCTATTAATTATCCCTACGAGTCCCTGGAACTACCTTACGATATATATTATACATCATTCTCTTTTTCCCCACTTATTTATGTTTACTACTCATTTTTAATTATATTATCTTATCTATCTACTTTATTAACCAGCCTACCTCACACTACTATTCATTTTAAAATACAACAATTATACTCACGGACCATACTACCTACTTTTTGGCATAATAATTATGCATCATATAACTAATGCTAATTTATTATCCCAATACTGTCCAACAGCATAGACTTTATCAGTTATTACACATACTATATTATTTATATAAAATTAAGTATAATATACTAACTATACTATATTTATATATATTCATTTCTATACTAGTTCTAATTATATTAATATATATAATTAATAATACTAATATATATTATACTACTTTAAACTTTATACACCTCAGAGTAATCTTTTTTTTCGTATAATATATAGTAAGAATTTAACTTGAGGTCTTATCTATCTTATACATTATTACCCATTATTCTATATACCATTTTTTTATTTTCAAGTGAGCTCCTATATATACTATCTTTTGAGCGCTAATTATTTAACTGCTTTACATATATATTATAATTTTATTAACTCATTATATGAATAAATTGAATTCATATTTTTAAATTATACTAATATATATTGACACTTCTATATAATTATATATATACTCGCTAGCACTCAAATCAAAAGGGTGACGTCTCTTCAACTCTACGTGCTAGGAGTGTTGTGTGATTCTACTCTTTACACACTGGGTGGGCCGCGTATGCGACTCACTTTCAGCGCGCTGTGGTTTCAGGTCAGTGTGTGAGAGGTCATATATGAATATAATTATGTCTGTGTCTTTGGGATCTAATGGAGTGTTTCATTATTTTTCACAGGTTGATTTAATTATTAAAAGATGAGATGTGGAGAGATTCTCTCACAGAGTTATAGAGATATAAAAATTAATAGTTTGTCTTTATATTGATAATTTCGTGAAACAGATCTCTTTAGTTAACAGGAATTCACTACTATATATACTTATGACTCTCACTAAATTATCCGAGCCCAATTTTATAACGATACCCTAAATTATTATTGAGTGTTTTTTTACAAACATAATTGCTCATTCTTACATATATATATATACTTAGGGGATAGTATACTAGTATTATAATTGCGACTCAATGGACACAATACTGTGTTGCAACTAGCCTCATTATATTGGAATAAATCAGTGGGTCGTGATATATATATTATATGACTATACTATCAACTCTATATGAGTATACTACAGTAAAGGGGTAAACTTTATTGCAATCGCCAGAGGTTACTCTCTGCCAGCTTTCATATTGCACAATGATATCTCGTTAAATGCCAGTGTTTTGTGCTCTCTATTTCACTGGGGTCGCTCCGTGTGACGAGAATCTTGAGACGTAGGTTGAACCCAACACGACAATGGGATATATATAACTACTTATATCCTCCTACTAATATTAGATGCACTGATACTACTATAGTACATTACCATCCCACTATACTATCCACCACCCTGACATAGAATTTATTACTGAATTGTTTGTATTGGCCTGTTTCACGTCGTACTTCGGATCGTCTTACTAGAGTTATTGAGTAGTATAATTATAGTATAATTTATTATTATTTGTGAGTTGTACTGATAAGATTACGTATATAAAAAGGAAGGAACATATTTGAATGATTAATATACATGGCATACTAATTATCTATCAACTGTGTAAAGTGAGCTCAGTATATAGTTATTTAGTGTATATATATACTACCTATACTCATCCTCAGCTATGTATACTTTATAGGTGGTATTACTGACACAGATTTGAATATATTATATACTCTATTAATTATTATGTGAGCGAGTGTTTAATGATGCTATGTTATACCCTAGTATACGATTTAATATGTGACAAGCTGATATATATATAAATATATATATAAACTTATATATATATTTATACCTTACACTCAATTATATTATTATTACATATGTGAGAAGTGGGTCCAACTATAAACTTACATATAAATATTGATTCACTACTCACTTATATATAGTACCTAAAGGATGATCTATCGTGAGTGATCAAAGGTGGCCAAGACACTCGTGCTTAATGAGAAGGCTGTCATAACAGTCGTAAATGTGTGGTGAATCGTAATCTGAGAGAATAACATCATTAACGACGTTAATCATTAAAGCGTTTACTCCGGTAATAGAACTCTGTATGCACGGAAGTGTACCACGCTCTCAATTCGTTGAGAGCGTCTTAACGTGTGCTCTGCATAGACACTATGGATTACGGAGAGTGCCTACAGTTATAAATTAGATATTGTTAATGGGTTAATCTTTTATTAGGTACTAATTATATATCCACTAACAAATTCAACGGTATATGAATTTGTTTTTGTCCGTCAACAGCTCTTATCACGCAGCCTTCGAACTATTAATTAGGATGACTTTTTGCAACCGATTACCAGGGAGTGCGCTTTTGCCCCGCTTGCGCGCACTCGAAGAACTCACCGCTTCCAAAGCGTAAGATACCTAATTAGTAACTCCTCATGAACTCACCGGGGGATGTCCGTAAAAGAATGTCACAAATTGGTTTCAAATGCTCTTATTATAAGCAGCGACTATAATCAATAACACCCAATACTCACGATACTCATTACCTCATTACCACATCTAAAGTGAAGCATAGTGTAGAAGTTGCACGATCTGCGCTCTCTGTGCTTAAGTTATGTGGCACGTGGTGCCAGAACGAGTTTCTGAAATAGGCATCGACCATACCACAGAACGCCCAGCTCATCGTCGCGCATCTGTCGAGAATGTAGTCCCTTGCCTCTTGTGGCGACTTGGTCTTGCCTGCGCCACATCACCGCGGCGCCTCTGCAACACATTGTGGACGTCCTGAGCGTTAAATCATTCTCTGTGTCCTACCCTCAGATTTGCTGAAGTGGTTGGGTTGACCCTCGTAGATTATGATTACGGCATTCACAACACTCGATGCGTATCGTTTACGGTTTCAATGTGGACCTCCATGTGGCAAAAACATCGCCGATGGTATAAGCATTTGAAACTAGAGGGATGTCTTTCGTACACAGGCCCACCAAAGTACAGGAGGGCCTCCAAAGGTTGAGCTTGTTATACGGCATTGTTGACTCGTTCTATCAGGTTTCGGCACGCCCAGTCAGTTCCTTTTCACATCGTCCTACACCCAGAAATCTTTCACGTTCACGAGGAAGTATCACGTATAATACAACGGCAACTCGAGGTGCGCGATACAAACCGAGTGCGGGTGTTGGAAGGTGTATTTAGGTAATCGCTACTTTTACAGCATTCCATGTCACGTGGCCATACCGAGTATCCATGCAAAGTTTAGTACAAATGTTGCCTACTAGTGAGCCATAAGCTGCCGATCACGAGCTCATGCTCATATAATGGTGATACGCGTTTAAACCTTTGCCTGATGCACAAAGGCTAGGACACTACCGACCACGATCAGCGACATTACACTAGATCGTGTAAACCAATGTGCTAAGCGAAATGTTAATCTCACCTCTATTTCATACCTGTGATAAGTGGCTGAATGCTACAGTTTAATTGAGCACTAACGGTGTATGTGGGGTGATAAAACTTCGCAATGATACTTGTAGAACAACAGAACATGGGATTCCCCAAAGAGGATTACTTTTTCTCCATGACGCCAACTAGCGCCGACGCTTTGAGGCAACTAGGTTCTATATTTCCACGGACTTTCTTGTGAGCAGAGAATAGCATCATAACTCTCGTTGATACAGAGGGTCACCTGACCGATTGTTATTCTCGATAATTTTTTTTAATGTATTTAAAATTACTTCCCAGAGAATCGCCATATCATATATGTTCGTTGTCCTATTTCAAAAATATTGGTGTCTATAAGAATCTAGCAAAGATTTAAATTCTTTATATATTGGAGCAGAGATGTGTGAGGCCGCGTCAGCGAGGTCGTTGTGACGTCAATATATTAACGTTTTGCGATGTCTGATAGAGTTTGAAATTGGACGTGTAGTCCCAGGATCCGTCTGCCAGGGGTATCATTTTGGTCATAATGGCCCGTACCACGAGAACTCGGAGCAGCATGGGTCTGGAGAGTATTCTTATGCGCGCTCCCGCGTCTCTTCCCGGACTTACACGCATGCCACGAGTTGGTATACTTCCTCATATTGTGGGCCTGCCCCTCATAGGGAGGGGTCTTTCTGATGACGACAGAGCTTGCGAAACTGTTTGGTCAATTTGGTGTCGGCCGGGTGTTCCTCGCTTCCCCCAGACATTGAACACTGCCGTTCTGGGTTCTGCGAATAATCATCCTCCCCCCCTGAATCTGTGTTAATCCAATGCGTTTGCGGGACGGTTATACTTGCAAGCATTTCGCTTGAAATGCTATTTCGCCCGTATTTACGAGGGGGCACAGGTTATCTACTCATCATGGATGTAATGTCGAAAAAACCTTCTGGTTCAATTTGACTCTCACCACGTCCTAGAGTGTGATAGGGAGAGTCATCCTCGGCTTGCGTTTGATAGACAGCAGGGAGGGTGTATTTTTCGCTCGCAATATATTACATTATAGCGAGTTCGGAAACGGGGACAGGTAATACTTTCTCACAGCGCACCCACCCCGAAGTTAGTATAACATTAGACTGTTGGGGGTTCGAGAGAGAGACTCAACCTACTAGGCATACGTGTCACCTGTGAGGAGTGTGTGAGAGTACAAAAATACTGGTTATCACCCCTGCTTTGCTTGTCGATAAATTACATTACGCCTCTGGATGAGGCCGTGAGAGACGTGTCTACGATCCGACTCCTGCATCAGGTTTCTGCATCTTAGTCCGCTTAGAGAGTATCACGCACAAGTCAAGTAACTAACTGAAAGAAGTTAATGTGTACAGTTTCATTGAGCGACACATCAGACCTACATACCTAATCTTACTCTCTCTCTCGTTCTTCACACGCGTATCACACAAAATGAGAATGAGATACACACAGGCAAAAGATAACACGTCAAACATCTATATAGATGGGATCATACCTGTGTCGCGATTCAGCAGTAGTCACTTAAGCCCTATTTCGATCTGGCGCAAATTAGTTTTGTATGAAGGATCGTTTTAGGAAATTTTTTGACAATAAAATAAGTTTGTTATCGAAATCGAAATCTAATACAATTTTAATTAAAATTCTGATAAGAAAATATTTTTAAATATATACTATTGTAATTCCAATTACTATAACGATTAACGGTAATGTAGGGTGAAAATTTTAACTTCGTGTTAGATAGTCCTGCTTACTTCTTCATCATTCGAAATTAAAAGATAAATATTTTTAAAATAAATTAACGAAAAATAATTATAACGAGTTTATTTAACTCTGTGATTATTATACGCTTTAACGCGTTATAGCCCTTCACACAACTTATCCTTTTTTTTTTCCCTTTCTTCACCTTTTGTTATATATCCATATTAACTTTATTATCTATACCTATCTTTCCAGTTATTTTATCATATTCCTTATTATATGTGTAATACTTCAACTAGGTAGGTACCGTACTTTATATCCTGCTTATCATATTATAGGGACTCCGTCTTATATTATATCTCTTATTATCCTAGTATCTATATTTAAATTGTCACTACCCCTATAGTCTATAACTTATATATATATATCCGCCTATTTGTCTACTTATTAGTATCCATTCTACACGCTTATTACTATAGCCTATGAGGCTCCTTAGCCTTTATTACTAACCTATAAATAGTATATATATATACTGAAGTCATTATGCAAACAATAGATAGCACGATCCTCTTAACAGAAAGAAATCACATTTTTGCACGCAATCCAGGACATATGGAAGACTTCTTCGCACAGCGTCAAGCGGCGACTCAGGCTAGAACCAGTGCCATCTTACTTCTGTTTTCTAGAATAAGTCCTGGACAGCTTTGAAAACTTTTGCTGCCAATTTAGAACTACCCTATCTAATCTTTGTATACATGGTCTTGACAACTGACTCTCTTAGATGACAAATGACTAGCTATGCGAGTTTCCTATTGAAGCAGGTGAAATACCGCCTATCCTGAGAGTATATCATAATTAGCATAGGAAATCTATTGTGCGCTGAGAGAGAAGTCTTAAGAGTGTCCAGCAACCATAGAGTTTATCGAACGACCAAAGAAGAATATTCTGGCATAACTGACAGGGATATTGATCCTTCACATCTGGATGATATGGTGTTAGTAAATTCGTTAGTATGTAGAATAATAATTATATATATTATACTATACTATATATATATATTATATTATTAAATTAATATCATATATATATATATATACTATATTATATTATATATATTAATATTTATATATATATAATTATATTAATTATCCTATATTATATATAATTTGGGGAAGAGCACTCGCTCAACAAAGCGAGAGCCCAGGTTCGAGGCCTTGAATGAAAAGAGAAAAATGGCCCCAGCTCTTTACCTCATTAACTCTAGCTTTGTCGTACCTATCTTCTTATGCACACATTTTCGCAATATATGTTATCCGCATTGGTAAGCGTTCTTTTTCTACTAACATCGAGTGGAAAAAACACCACTTCCGTGCAATCCGCCATTGGCCTAGTCAGCCAGCGATATTTGTGTGGTGATAAGGAAGACGTCTCAGTGTAACCACAGGAAGTTCTTTTCTCTCATCTGCGTGTCCCACATGAACAGGTCGTGTATTTTTCTTAGATATGACTCAATGACCGTTAGTTTTATATTATTTAACCTATATATATATATTTATATATATAAGTATACCTCATTAGAACTTACATATCCTTTTGGTGTACTACCTTATATATATCTTATATATATATATATACTTATATATATATATATATATATATTATATATTATATATATATCTCTCCATATATATATATTTACGATATCTTAGAAAATTAAATTGTATACTATATATCTACTGACTTATTTTTTTTATTATCCCCAACGCATTAGGCAATATCACATTATATATATTTTTCTAATTGAAAAATTATACATTATAACTACTTATACCTCTATTATTATTATATACACTCATTCATGAAAGTAAACCATATTTTTCACCTTACCGTAACTGAGGTATATAACTATACCTATGATTTGTATTAGCACTACCTGATTTCGGCTCTCCGCTTTCTTTGACCCTTCTCTATTTTGATGTTTGAATAGTATGAACTTAAGGGGATGCATGGTGGTGTTACTTTGATGTAAGATATAGAATATATCAACTGGAGAGAGGGGCAGCCTGGACTTGTGTCTAAGCTAGAAGATCTCCGTGAGTGAACCATAACCGACCTCTCCTCCTGCAAGTCCGTATAACTCTACTCCGCGCAATCTGTTCATATTACCTTTGTCTATTTATATCCCTACTATGTGTGTTTTGTTGAAATTTGTGAGCATATACTTTAGATTAACAAGTCCCCACTGTCTTTGTGTTTTTTGAATGATGACACTTATGTTCCGAATATAGCAATAATTAACTTGAAGCAGGAGGTCAAGCTTGAAACGTTATATTGTTAGACTATATTCCATTATTTATCCTATATTCATTATTATTTTATTTACACTATCATTAATTATTATTATAGCTCTATTATATTATTATTATTATTATATTAATTGTTATTATTATTATTATTGACTTATTATGATTATTATTATTATTATTATTATTAATTATTATTATTAAATTAATTATTATTATTATTATTATTATTATTTCTATCCCGCATGCCTGCAGGGTGGTGTCATCCTGTTGATATTTTCTCCAAACATCCATAACCTTACAGAAGAGAAAACAGTGGTAGAGATGGTTCTCTGCTTTTGGTGATCACGCGAGATCCTTCTTCAAACTGTTTCGACATATTCAATCAATACTCTATAGTTAGAGATTATTTCCATAGTATAATTATTATAGTTGAAGATTATTTCCATAGTGTAATTATTATAGTTGGAGATTATTTCCATAGTTTAATTATTATAGTTGGAGATTATTTCCATTGTATAATTATTATTTATCTATGGTCCAAATGTGTCCAACTGTGTAGACATATTCAATCAATATTATCTAGTTAGAGATTATTTCCATAGTATAATTATTAATTATTTATCTATCCTAGTACTATAATATCTATTTGTTTTAAATATAATTTTAAAAGTATGCTTTCTTATTTTAAATTTTTTAAAAGAACGAAATTCAAGAATTTTGTTTTATTTCATTTTATTTTATTTTATTTTATTTTGTTTTATTTTATTTTACTGACTAGAAACAAATTTAAAACTGTCGATCCACTTTCGGTTTGGATCTTAATTTTGTTATTATTTAATAAAAAAATTTAACTTTTAAAATCTTCAGTTAATAAATTTACTAAGTGTTTACTATCTAGCAAGAGACTATAAGAATTTATAAGGGATTAGGATGGAGAAGTCCAGAGGGAAGACATATTTGTGCCACCATTAGATACAAAAAAATTGTAGTCTTTAATTATTTGCTGGAAGAACATATCGCTTTAAAAAAATACATGAAAATATTGCCATACTCAACCATTTCCTCCCCTAGTCTAACTATGACGTCACAACATATATCTAATTACTTGGGAACACGAATTATAGTATATATATGATGACGTCACAACATTCCTCTACTTCAGACCCTTTGATTGGTGGAACCTTATTGTTGATAATCAGCAATGACCAAACTCTTGCATTTTAAAACTGGTACCAAGTATGAGTAACCTCTTAAACAATGTATTGTTGTTGGATAATAGTAACTTGACAATAGTAAAGTTTAACACAGAATCTTAAAATAAATAATATTAATAAAAATTAAAATTATGTAGAAGATTAGTACAAATCTGTACAATATATCATCAAAGTTTGTGTCTTAATGTTAATACTATAGCTTAAATTTCTTTTTTCCTCTATATGTTCTCACGATTCCTTATTCTACCATTGTACCTTTCTTCAAATACCATTAATAAGAACATCAGAGGGCTACCTGTAGATTGGAAATAAAAGGGAGGTCGGAGCCCGGTAGTACCTGAGGACCGGCAGCAGAGCCGGAACCGGAGCTGAATTTGTTTTTGGGGGTGTGGGTTAAGGAACTGAATTGCTGGAGGAGTAAGAAGAAATTTTACAGCTGAGGAGTCGGATATCTGAAACCTGTAGCCTGAGACTAGATTACTTTTTAAATGAACAAGTCTCAGGAGCCCGACGTTTAGGAAATTGCAAAATATATTTAATGCCTCGAGATCTGACCCAGCAGGTATGAGAGCCTAGATAAAGAATTTAAATAATTTTAATATAATACTCATTTTTTATCTTTTTTTTCTTAATTAATTATAATACCTCACGGGCATTGGCATATACTTCCTAGTAAGTGTATTGTTCAAGTAATTTCCTATCTAGGCTTCAGCCAAGATTCCGTACGAGTCTGTTAGTATCAGATTACTTATGCAATCTGTTCATTCCTGTTTTTCTCAGTGTCTATTTATATGATTAGGCAAATAAGTATATATATATATATACTATCTTATAATCACCTATATATAATATATAATACTTTATATATATATATATACCAATACAATTATACTTATTCTCTATAAATACCTATATATACTTTTATATTTATATAGTTACTCAATAATAATAATCAATAATAATAATAATAATTAATCAGAATAATATATATAATAATAATAATAATAATCAATAATAAATTATAGATCTAATAATAATACATAATAACTTAATAATAATAAATAAATAATAATAAGTTAATAAATAAATTAATTATTGTTAAATCATAGTAATAATGTAAACAAAAAAAATATTTAAGTAAAATATATTTATTTCTAAATAAATAAATATACAAAAATTTTTAAAATATTATAAAAATATATAAAATGAAAGAAAAAAGAACAATATATATATATAATATAAAAATGGACGAAGATAATTGAAAATAGGAAAGAAATTATAAAGAATGAAAGAATAAGAAAAAAATATAACTGAATTGATTGGAAAAAATCAAGTAACTCTTCGGGTTCCAATATATAATTCTTTCAGATTTTGAACATTTTGTAATTGAATTGAAATAGGCTTAAAAATGTAACCTCATCTCTGGAAGACCTTTACTTATCATGAATTTTCCCTCCACTATCCGTACTTTATCCTCATCGTGGTAGTCCTACTCTTATATTCAATTACTGACAATAAATTTGAAGACTCATTTTCCTAAAGGAGAGAGAGACGAGAGAGAGCAGAGAGAGAGAGAGAGGAGAGAGAAAGAGAGAGAAGAGAGAGAAGAGAGAGAGAGAGAGTAGAGAGAGAGAGAGAGAGAAGAGAGAGAGAACGAAAGGCATTATAGAGAGAGAGAGTGGTGAGAGAGAGAGATAACGGAAAAGAGGAGAAGAGAGAGAGAGAATCTCTCTCACAACAACAAACGGAGTGCTCTTCCTCCCAAATTACCCTAAACCCTTCACTTTTCTACATCATAATCACATAAGTTGTTAATTTAGTAAAAATCCAACCAGCTTAGTCAAAAATTTAACATAATCAAATCTATCTAGCATACTGGACTACGAGCATAACCTGGCTAACGCCGAAAAATAAGTTTTTAAAACGAATAATAAAGCTAACGATATACAATCGTGATTAAATCTAAACTTATTTTATATACTGCTAATTATTCAAACATCTACATAACAATACAACTCGAGTATGTGAAACAGATGCTCTCAAATTATAATGAATCAAGGGTACGTTGGATATGGATAGTTGGATATAGCTAATAGTAAATGATATTTGCATGAACATCTATAAGCTCCCCTGTGGAAGTGAAATTATATGAGTATACCACAAAAAATTCCTTGTGCGGTAAAATTTATTGGAATAAAATTATAGGTATAGCAACAAAAGGGGCTTCTAAATTCAATTCTACTCATGACTTACATATACTAAATAAATAAATACCTATTTTTACCTATAGATTTCTTTCCATATATTTATACTGGGGGAATATGTATATCCTATCAATATGGTTTGGTGTCAAACTCCCATACATATGAATCGATAAAGAAGACATATATTCAACTTTAACCAAAGTTTCAATGAAAATAGTAGTTGTGAAGAGTAGTGGACATGAAAAAATAGGAATTCTTAAGGAAAATTAATTTTTCCCAGCAATTATATGGGTAGTTATAGCTATAAATAGAACAAACTAAGCCTTGCTTGAAATATAAAGCCAATCCAAGGTCGTTTCCTTGAAGTCCAAAATTAACCCCTTTTAGCTACTTCTCAATATTCAATCAGTTTTATTCCCTTCCTCAACTAGACTAGAAAATAAAAATGACTAAAATTTAGTAGAAAATAAAAATTAAATGGATAATTAAGAGCGTTGTTAAAGTTTCTGCATATGGTATTGCCCAAGACAGACCTAAGGTACAATAATATTTGCAAGCCAAATCCAAAGAAGTAGAAATAAAATGAGTATTCTATTGAGTATAAATTTAAACAGGCTACTACCTATAATAGATAAATGGGTGATCTAAATATTTTATAAATTAAATTTTTGCATGTTTTTTTTAAAAGTTTTGGCAAATTAAGAGAGATAATGAATAGGAAAAAAAACCATCTCACCTTAAAATGGCTTCTTTTATTTCTTCTTTCTTTGGGAGCTGCAGTTTTGTAATCCTGGCTTACTTTAAGTATATAGTAAGCATCAATCAATGGAACTACTAGTATAAGGATCTGGGGTATTTGGATTAGATTTTGTGAAGGAAAGTAGTTTGGAAAGAGATGAGGTTATTAGTCAAGTGAGAGGTAGGTAAATTAGGAGGTAGGGTGAGAGATAAATTTCACGATTGGTGTGAATGATATTCAGATTTAGCAGTTCACCTTTATAGCTATATATAAATAGATTGAAATTACTAGTGAAAATGATTACAAAAGTTTGTTAATGAAAGCCTCTTATTTATAAATTAGATATATTAGGAAAGTTGTGTAATAAAGCGTTAATGGAGGGTTATAGTTCCAGAGGATTGGAGGAGAAGTAATAATAATAATGATATTAAACCTATCATGTAATAATAAAGGGTAATAGGGAGTAAAAAGTGAGGATAACTGTTATAGTAAATTTATAGGGGAATGAATAAGTCTTTTATGAGAGTGTTGTATAAGGGAGTATAGTTAATATATACTATATGCCCTTGGTATTTTGTGAGTCGATAAGATAGTGACGTACGATTGAACTGAGAGGGACTAGATTATAGGAGTGAGAAGATACAAGTGCGTTTAGGAGTGTAGGATAGGAATGTGTGGATATCAAATTAAAATATACTTTACATTGTATATGATATACTTTACATCGAGAAACATGAAGGGAGAAGTAAAAAGAAATTAAAATTATATTTTAATGAGTTTATGAAGATTTGCAACCAGGCAGTTGAAATAGAGTTATAATTATATGAGGAAGCGTTATGGCGAAAAGTATGTTATAATGATTTAATATTGGTGAGTTGAGGTGAGAGTAGTACTTACTGAATAGGATATCTAAAAAAAGTTAGTAAAACAGGTTGTAAAGATATCTAAGCGTGTGTAGAAATAAAATATGTGTCAATTGATGATTGGTTTAGGATTAATAGCGGATGATAAGAGCAGGGTTGTGTTATGATCCTATATATCCTATGGTTATATCATATTTGTTAATAAAATTAGGCATAATGGTGAGAGTATTTATGAAAGAATTATTGAGGAAATGGGGATATGATGCTGAAGGGAAAGTGGTGTTTAAGATATATGGTGGAGAATTATGAGAGTTAGAGTTGAAGGTGCCTCCTATCCTATTGTTAAACTATAATATACTATGCGGATGACTATTGGTTACCTTGATGGTGGTAACGAATCTTGATAAAGAGAGTTTAGAGAGAATTGATAGTAGAAGATTTAGCAGGTAGTGTAGTAAAGCGGTGAGGCTTGAAAGACTCAAATACGTGGATAAGAGTAATAATGAAGTTATATGGTTTTGAGTGATGTGGAGAGGACCACTCGCTCACAGTCAGTGTAAGTAATGTTATAAATGGAGGATGACAGTCAACTAGATACTAAAGTGATCCTTGAGTTTAAAATAATTTAGGTGAATATTATTTGGATAGAAGGGGAATACTAAGGACCCGAAATTAGTCCAAAGTAAGTGTAGTAGTATAAAAAAGTTGTTAGAAAATGGCAGGAGATGGCTAGATACTATACCTATTAAATATCGATTTGAGGTTGAAATATATTGCAATAAGGGACTAAAGTCCTTATTGAGTGTGCTAGGTTCATTACAATGAGGGTAATATTATTGTTACTCTGTTAGTTTATTGTGATGGTAAGTGAGACTATGGTACTGGAATTAAAAATGTAATAGATTCTAAATGTTCAATATGGTGTTTATTCAGATGGAGAACAAAATATCTTATAGGGTGTAGTCTAGGTTGAGAAGAATTTGTATAAAAGGTGAGACAGGATATGAATTCGTAATTAGGAGAGTGGTGTGGTTAGTGAAGAAAGTGGATAAATGAGAGATAAAATATAAAAAGTAAAATAAGTAGTTGAAGATGGTTTTGGCATGATGGAACAAAGGATTTGAATGAACTAGTTAAGGTATAATATATTGGTTAATAAAGTACGGTAATGTATTAAGTGTGTGAAGTGTGTTTGGGAAACGCGAATGACCTAGGTACTGGAGAACCGAAGAGACAAGTGGATATGAGTTCGTGAACGTATGTCTGAACGGAGAAATAAAATGTGAGTTTATGGCAGAGGCGAGTAATAAAAGGTGCAAATGATAGGATGATAATGAAAAAGACGGGGTTTTTTGTCATAAGGGGCAGTGATGTTGATGGCCCACCTGGGCCAAGGGGATGAAACCCCTACATTGACGATTTACCATAGGTGAGGGTCCCGTCGCTGGTCAACACCATGAGTAGCTTGACAAGGGTTGGATTTTCAATAATCTGTGAGGCGAATGCGTTCGCAGCTGAAGAGTATAGATGGTGACGAGAAGGAGAGAGGGAGACGGTAAAGGCTACGGTTCCCTAAATCATGATTCCGCCACGTTTGAAATAGTTCATCTCTTGACTCACTAGTAAAGTCTTTAATCTGTGTTCACCGATAGCTGTACCATAGAGCATCCTACGTGATATCACAAGTCTTGGGGCAAAGAGGAAGGTGAAGAAAGAAAGAAAAATATATATATATATATATATATAATATATATAATATATTAGTTCCGTCATTAATATATATATAGTATAAGGTACTACTACTACTATGTACATAGAAATAATTTAAATATTATAGGTGTAATTGTGATATTATTATTTATTATGAGAGTGTTTGGTATTAGGTACATTATATATATATATATATATATAACTAACACCTGGTTAAATTATATTTGGTTATACGAAAGGGTAACGTAATAATAAAATAACTATATTGATAATGATAATAATAGATAAATAATAATAATATGAAATAATCAGTATCATGTGAATGTACCCATGAATGTATAACTGCCCTATCGGAGGGCATCTAAAATACAAACTGAGAAGAACATTAAGCTCTCTAAACGTGATATTTTGTTAGTGACCGTCTGTATATAAACATATTGTAATTTAACTGATAGCTCATTTTAAAATGCATAGAATACCCTAAAAAAAGGAGCGTTGGCTGGATATTTCGAAAAATAAGCAACTTAAAAGCCCATTTGCACAGCAAATACAAAAATTTAAAAAAAATTGGTATTTATAAAGGTATCAAAGTCGCATTCTCTGAGCTTCCCAAAAACGAACGGTTTTTTTTTATTTTTAATCCAAATGGTATATAGTATAAATCAGTATAGCTATATATATATATATATATATATATATATATATATATATATATATATATATATATATATATATTATATATATATTTATTATATATGAGGAAGTTGTAGTTATATATATTAGTATTATTTGTTCATTATTAAACAGTTCCGCAAAATGTATAACCATTACGACGCGGAATTGTAACAAAATCAGCGATATATTCTGAAAAAGTTAAGAAAATTTTTTTTTTTTTTTATTTTTTTTTTATGTAGATTTTAAATGAAGTACAAACATACACCATAAAATATAGAGAATAAAGTTTAGGGTATAGCTTTCTTTTTCTTGTGTTTTGTCCTTTTTGGTATAATTTATCTAAAACTAAAGAGGAAGTTAAAAATATTGATTTAATGATAAAATTGGTATTTCCACAAGGTATATTTATCGTTCCAACATTTACTATTTGTACCTATTTAATAACTACTGTTTACATGACTAATTCCTTTTCATTATTTCATTGCATGTTACACTGAACTGATTGTGTGAGAGGTTGAAGTGTTGCAGTGTTCCTTCTACAATTCTGTCATTATTTTTCCTGTCATCTGTCAATCATTCATATTCATTAAGGGAGTGATTTCAGAGTTAGTTTGTGGTCCTGATGGGTATTGTGAACCTCAATCTACTGACTTTGGGATATGCCAGTATATAGGTGTCCTCTAGTAGAAGTTTATTTAAAAAGTAGGTTATTTAACTTTTAATTTCTTTAATTTTTCTTTCATTTAGTTTTTTTTTTTTATTTTTTAATTTATACACATTTATGATTTTTGGGTGTAATTCAATGTCCATCAATATGTAGGTCATGCACCAAACTAATAATCATCTTGTATTCTTCTCAATTTAATAATGATATTTCCCACCTATAGTTATATGGTAGCGAGAGGCGTAGGTTGGTGAAGATCTTACAATCTTTGGCTGTCTGAGACGGCTACCTTTTTCTTTTCTTCCTTTCTTTTCTACTTCCTCCATTACATTACACTGTTCAACAAATTTTGAGAAGTTTACGAAGAGTTTATTTCCTGTACGTAGTTTTGTCTTAATAGGTTATTAAGGGGTTCATAGATTCTCTGAGGTTAGCTCTAATGTACTGTTGATTAGTGGTTTTGTTTGGGATTAGGGCCCAATTGTTGAATTATTAATGTCTGGATAAGGGGGAGTTTCGGAAAATGTTTTTTGTGAAACATCTCACGAGTAAAGAATTTATCCCTCATTGAATAGGAAAATTAAGTAGTCAAAAATTTTTTTTTGTTTTCCTCTCTCCTTTTCCTTATCTAGTGAGAATACATTTTAATCTAACTCTGTGCATAAAAGTAAGTATAGGACAAATTAGAGTATATTATGTTTTAGATATTCCTTACTAAGAGTAAAAAAATGATGTTCTTTATAGTTTAGTACACATAGGGTTGGGAAAGGAGGTTGGGAAAGGCAAAAAACAAGCTCGTTTTTTTTCCCGAAAAAAACAAACGGTATTTTTCATGAAAAAAACACAGAGCCCTGTGAGAAAAAACAAGATAAAAATTTTGGTTTTTTTCGCGTTATTTTTTCATTAAAAGATTGATTTGGAGAATTTTTAACATATGTTTGACGACAAATTTTTAATTAAATAAGTTTTAACAAATATGCTCTAATTTGAACATTTTTGGTTCCCAATTTCCAACAAGGTGGGAGCCCTTGAGTTTGTGTTCAATATTTTTTTTATGGGCTGTTAGAGCTTTTCTTATTTTATATTCTTCGAATTTTTGAAGTCATTCCATCAATATTTTGTTGTTGGCTTCAATAATGTTTTCCTTACTGTTTCAAGCTTTTTAGTAACATTTTTTATCATAAATTTTTAATCAGAATTTATAGGATACTGAATTAGTCCTGTTGCGCTGACGTGCGGAAAAATCGTGTGATTTGACTATAAACATTTATTTTTTAAAGGGAAATTAAAGGTAGCAAAGGCCCCTTGCCATGAAATTGTAACTTTTTGTGTGTCAGGGCTTGTAAGCAAAGTTTCCATATCAAAAAAAGTGAAAAAAGTGAATCAAAATTTTGAAAAAAAGTGAAAAAAAGTGACTGGAATGCTAAAAAAGTGAAAAAAAGACTGAAATGCTGACAAAAATTACAGATTTTTGAGAAAAACATGAAAAGAATTTACAATTTCCATTACTAAAATTCAATTTGACCTAACTTTTTTACTATAACAACATGCTATTTATTTAATATTTTGAGATGCTAAGAACTATGAAGTAGGTTTAAATATAGAAATAACTGAAAGATGACAAGTATATAAATAATGAAATGTTAGTTTTTGAAAGTCATAATGTAAAGAAAATGGAATAAACTACTATACTTGAAAATACACTTACTGTATTTGGTTACCGAAGAAACAAGCTAATAATTATAAAAATAAGGGTAATTAAACTTTTTGAAAAAGTCTGAAATGAGACTGGTTTTTCGTTTTTCAACAGGCAACCTGTAAATTTTCCACACTACATCTTTTTTTCAGATGCCTCTTCTGAACATTAGTGACACCTTCCATCATGCATCGCTTGGGCTAAGCTTGCTTCACTAAAATCTTTTTTTCTTCAAAGCTCTCTTCAATCTTTTCATTAGCTTCCAATAACAGTTTTTGCCTGCACTTCCACTTTGCTCCTGCCTCTTCTTTTCCTTATTTCTTAAGGATTTAGTTCATCTTCAGAATTTTTTTTCCTTTTTTTGTTAAATGTTGTTTTTTGTTTTCCTCTTCAGCAATTTTTTTGTCTTGTCAAGCCTTTGCAGCTTCACATCTTCGAGTCTCCTTTCTCTCTTTCTCTATCGCAAGTAAGCAATGTATTGTTTATAAGGCCAAACGTCCCATGGAAAGGAGGCTCTGGAAGTTAGAGAAATAACGGTAAGGTTTGTGTCATACAATTTATTAGAGCCGCTTTTAACAGTGGATTAAAGCGCATTTAATAAGTTCTCTCGTGACATAGATGACCCTGGTTACTTGTAACGAGTTCTGCCTGATGTGGAAATGCCTCTTTCCACATCTGCATTACCGTGTGACAGATACAGTGAAGCTTTTACTACCTCTTTCAACTGTTGGAAATCTTGAAGTGCTAACTGATGGATCGGTTTTATTAAAAAACTGAGGCCAATTCAGATCTATAGATTTTTTTTCCGACTCAGGTTCAGCTTTTTCCAATTGTATTAGTTTCCACTCATTCTTAGAGTATGTCTGTATTGGATTTTTCCTGGCATGACCTAACCAATCTTAACTATATTTTGCACTTCTTTGGAACATATACCTCTCATTTAGGGGAATAGACCCATGTAAATTTTTTCACAGAGAGCTCGACAACAGATGATTTGTTCACAACTATGCTCAACAGATTCAACAAAAATGTTTTTGTGCTACTTGCAGACAGAAAAACGTTTGTCCTTTTCACAAGCATTTTCCAAGTTTCTTAATCCTCATAGAACAACTGGCATTCTTTTCAATGGCAGTAATGTTCAGATATTAAAAAAAGCAGCATGCAATTTTTTTAAAATCAAGATCTTTGAGAGAATTTCTGACTTGCAAATTCTTCCCAACAGTTTCATAACCATGATGACAAAACAGAATTGCAGAGATGAATTAATGGTTCTTCTTTTTAGGAGAAGCCTGTGACACTCGTAAAGATATGTGCGCTAAATATAACAAAGTTAAGCTCTGCTTTCATGGTAGGTTGTTTTTAACAACCTCAACAATTTTCTGATAATCCAGGGTCTTTTCATCAGGTTGGGCCTATGCTTAGTAACATATGTAAGAAAATACTTCTTCACAGCTTCCCATTGTTCCAAAAAATTTCAAATTTCTCCTTTATGGTAAGCCACCTACTTGAACAATGTTTAATAAACTTGATTAATAACGCCAGTTTGTCTTTGAATCTCACTGTAGTCTTCCCATCTGGATGGCCAGTTGTGGAAGAAACGATGGAGGCTAAAGATAAATTCTGAAACATCTTCACCTAATTCCTCTATACCCTTTAGAAAAGCATTGTGTATTGTATGGATATTGCAAAACTCTATATTTAAAAGTCCTTTTTTTCTTACTATGGTTACTTGCTCGTTAAATGATCTTTTCACTGATTTGTTTACATTTGGACTGTCTGATCCTAACATAAGAACATTTTGTAATGGAATCGATGAGTTATTAAGAGCACAGTTCAATTTTTCCACTAGAATAGAAGCTGTAGCAGTACCTAAGAAAAATGTCTGTAAATGGCTATACATAACTCAATTTTGACTTGTAGACCAATATCTCACACCAATTTCCAATTCTTTTTTCCCTGCAGCATTTGTAGTTTCATCAAACAAAACTGCACAATAAGCATTTCAAGGTCTTTAATAATATTTTTTCTTAAAATATGGCGCCAATGCATCTGAGATCAAATAATGGGCTTTGTTGTTTCCTAAACTGAAATCTGGGATGTAGCCTCTTGCCGGCATTTTCTCCATACACCTATAAATAAATAAATATAAATTTTAATAATATAATAATATATAATAATATATATATATATATATATATATATATTAATATATATATTATATATATATATATATATATAATAAATTATAAAATATATATATCTACACCAAAAAAGGTGTGCCCAGCGAAGTGGAAAATGAATGGTATATTGAAAGGTGTATCTGCGTAATGTTCATATTCTGTTTCACATCCACCTGAGCCCTCAGGGCATGACTTTCTATTCATATTTCAAATCATTTGGAAAAAGGATTTTCTTTTTTTACTTGATTAAAACCCCATATATTGAGACCAATTATGAATATAAGAATCAGGTTTCTTATGTATGTTTTTCTAAATTAAAATTTTTATACAAAAAGGTAATGGAAAAGGCTTAAGTTTGGTTTACCTGAGTAAAACTCATTGACATAGGCTTACCTGAAGAAGTTTTTCATCGAAGTCCATTGCAAGAAGCAAAACTGTAGTCCTGCAGCAACGTACATTCAACGCACGCTACATTAGTTTCCATAGCAGTAGTTAGCTCGATCGAGGCAGTACAGTTTTGATAAATCTTGCTGACAGAGAGGGCAATTTGGTGTGACTTGTTTGACTTGTTGGATCACTCTGAATTTTCCATATTTTGAAATTTACATTAAACTAGGCAATAATTGTAACCTGATCTTTGTTTAATTTAACTTTGGCTGTAATTGATATGAACTGCTTTTCTTTGAATGTTGTATAACTGCCTGAAGCCATTTGAGGAAATGTTTATGCATTTCCAGCATATTTTAACAAAACAATTTCGCTGTCTGACTGTTTCTTTCCCCACTCAATTTTGAAGCCTTGAGGAATCAGTTCTATCCAACCAAGACATTTGAAACTTACATCTTCCATCTTAAAAAAATTTCAAATTCAAAAAACTTTATTCAATTATTATTTAAAAATTATTTTAATACAACCTGAAAATTAAAAATTTAAAACAAATTATTTACCCTATGTTTTCCAGTTCTTGAGTTCAATAAAACTGTTTTGGTGGTTAAACCACAATTTTAATCAGTCACAGGTAAACACAGAAGATTAAAAGATATTCTTCAAAGTAGACCTATATTGCCCCAAAAGCGAAGAAAAGGAAGAAAGTGTAAATTGCTCAAAAGAAGTGAAAAAAAATGACTAAGCTAAAAAAAGTGTAAAAAAAGTGAAAAAAGTGAACCGCTACAAGCCTTTGTTGTGTAGACGTTGCACAAAACTAGTATTTTAATGCTCATCATCTAGAACTAGGAAATTCTGGAAATTTGCCAACTGAGAGAGATGATATTATGCTAAGGCAGCTAAGCTTAAGAGTCGTTACTGCCCCTGCTCCTTCACCAATGTCATTCTCACACGATACTCCATACGACTTCAGACTTATCAGTCATATAAAATTAAATGTGGCTGATTTCACGCTGATGAGCCCATGATAATGTGCTTGTCAGTCGTCACAAGAGCACAGTCAGTCAGTACTCAGTAGGACGGGGTCTGGGAATTGGGGGGGAATATTGATTAGTGAATCAAAAGTTGAATTATTCCAAGGCCAAACTATTTAAATTTAGTCATTCCTCTCCTCCCTTCATTTACAATCTCTGGTATACTTAGTGATTAGTGAATCAAAAGTTTGATATTCCAAAGCCAAATATTTTATTTAGTCATTCACCTCATCCTCCTTCATTACAATCTTGGAATATAAATTTTAAATTTCAATATTTTTATTATTTTTCATTCTGCATCCCTTAAGTCAC
>JABUQX010053468.1:0-12500 GCA_015478945.1 Trachelipus rathkii
CAGTATTACTTCGTTCAGATCAATTTAGATTGTTATCATTTCATTATCGTGAAACATAACTTTCATGCATTATGCACTTACATCATATATATATATATATATATATATATATATATATATATATATATATATATATATATGTGTGTGTGTGTGTGTGTGTGTGTGTGTGTGTGTGTGTGTGTGTAAGGGTGTGTTTGAAGGTAGATTTAAGGGAAAGTGGCACATAAATAATTTAAGCAAGGTTTGATTATTATTATTATTATTATTATTATTATTATTATTATTATTATTATTATTATTATTATTATTATTATTATTATTATTATTATTATTATTATTATTATTATTTTTATTATTATTATTATTATTTCTTTTTTTAATATGGATAAAGTTCCATTAAGGTTTCTGTTGAGAGGTTTATCTTTAATTTTTGTCACGACCTTTCTTCACTGGAGTTTTTTGCACTTTTGATTTGTACTTAGATTAACACTTGTTTTAAAAAATGGCACACACACATGCTGTGCATCATAGTGCCGGAGCCGGAGCCGGAGCCGGAGCCGATATTATTTTTGGGGTGAACCGGAACCGGACTTGGAGTCGAGGTTTTTATTGGGGTGGAGAAAGAACTGAAGTCGGAGCAGAATATGTTTTTACTATAAAATACAGGGTGACGGAGCCGGAGTCGCATATTTTAAAATGATAGAACTAGAGGCAAAAATTTTTAAATTTGCAGAGTCGGTGTCGGTGTCGGAGGCGGAGGCGGAGGCGGATAATTTAAAATGATGGAGTCGGAGTCGGCAAAAAATTTACCGTCTCCGCAGCCCTGGTTTCAAAGTGTAATTCGTGAATAGTCGAAATTTCTCCATTTTCCTTATTTTTTTTTTGTTCGCCACGGAAGGAGTATACCTATAATACACACATTCGTCTACTTGGAGAAATTCAATTATTATCGAGAATTTCGGAGTGGAAATGGCAAATATTTTGTTTACAAATATATGGACTCGGGAGACTTGTTTTATTCGAAAAATTGGATTTTATTTTCACTAGTTTTTTTATGAAATGATGTTAAAAATAAATTCCAATGGCAAAACATTAGGCTTAAAAATTATAAATATAAAAAAGAAACTAATAATCGAACGTTAAATTAAAATAAAATAGACAATCCTTCCAAAATCGAACACAGAAATGGAAATTGGGGTCTGTCGGAAACGATATAACAATTACAACTTTGATTGTTTTAACTTGTAAATGCTTACTTTTAAAAACTACAAAAAAATTTATTATTATTATTATTATTATTATTATTATTATTATTATTATTATTATTACAGTTAAGAGCACCGCTCACGGGCAGAGTCATATTATATTCATGGAGGGTGTGTGCTCATTTTTATTTCTGAGTGGTGGATAGTTTCACCAAATCTCAACAAAATTTGGGTAATTTAGCAATAACATTTGCGTGCTGAAAAGCTTTTAGATGTGAATTACTACAACTGCTGTAGGAGAGAGAGAGAGAGAGAGAGAGAGAGAGAGAGAGAGAAGAGAGAGAGAGAGAGAGAGAGAGAGAGAGAGAGAGAGAGAGAGAGAGGATATAATTGTTCTATTTGTATTTTGAATGACTGAATGTGCACGACAATTCATCTTGGCAAAACACACAAATAATTAAGCCTAGAGCTTGAGTTTGATGAATTGTTATTGTTAATGAGGAAATTACAAGGGATGGCCATAAGGAATAGTTGCATATATATATATATATATATATATATATATATATATATATATATATATATATATATATATATATATATATATATATATATATATATACCTACACTAATATAATATATATACCTATATATATATATATAAATATATATATATATATATATATATATATATATATATATATCTTTCTCTTATATATATATATATATATATATATATATATATATATATATATATATACTGCTATATAAAATAAAACCTTATATATGTATGTATATATATATATATATATATATATATATAATAACTATATATATATATATATATATACTATATATATATATATATATATATATATATAATAATAATATATATATGCTATATGTTAATGTATGGAGATTTAATAATATATATATATATATATTATATATATATATATATATATATAAATATATATATATATATATAATATATAATATAACATATATATATATATATATATATATATATATATAGAGGTGTGTGTGTTTGTGTGTGAGGGCAAAGTGGTCATTATTTTGATTCTTTGGTTCATGATCATTTCCCGACAACGGGTGAAAAATATTCAGATAGAGACGTATACCAAATATCTGCCAAAACCACACATCCTCTTACACCAAATGAAGTTTGCAGATATAGTAAACATTCGGCTAATCGATGAGTGCCCACCTTTGCCGACTATTACTATGATCAAGATGTTGGAGAAGAATAATATAATATTTTAAGAAAACGTTTCAATAACATTTTTGTTTGCTTAATTTTAAGTGAAAATAAATAGTTTTATACTTGCAGGTTTTTAGTTATTAATTAACAACAATATACTAAATTCTAAGCATGCACCATCAGTATATATTAGTGATGCAGCAGATGTCATTTTTTTCGCATCCGCGGATGCAGTGTTTGATTTTAATATCCGCGGATGCGGATGTTTGATATATATATATATATATATATATATATATATATATATATATATATATATATATATATATATATATATATATATATATATATATATACTATATATATAACTGCTATATATATATATATATATATATATATATATATATATATATATATATATATATAATAATATACATATATATATATATATATATATATATATATATATATATATATATATATATATATATATATATATATATAACTATATATATATATATATATGTATATATATATACTATTTGCTATATATATATATATATATATATATATATATATATATATTTCGAGTTTAGCCGCAATCTATTAATATAATTGTTTTACCAGAATTGCAGGACTGGGGCCAACTCAAATACACCCTATCTTTCCCCAACCCTTCGCCCTTAATGAAAGAGATTTTCCACAATGCGTTATATACTTTTTGTACTAGTATTGAAATTCAAATATAGGAAGGTTGGGCTTGAGAAACATCAATTTTTCTGCTGAGAGCCCAGCATTGCTAAATACTCTCGAACTTGGAACATAAGATGGAGAACAGGCCAAGTATTTCCTTGCAAGTTTACCCAAGCGTGGGTAAACATTTTACTTAACTTTCCACCAACTGATTAGATCATCATTTGAATCTAATCGTTTTCTTAATTGATAGTTTTTCATTCATTTGCACTATCTTTTTGGTAATGCATGTGTTTCTTCATCACTACTGGACTGTAGAAGTTCTTCCAGTGAATCTGTTATTGATTTACTTGTAGAAGGTGTTGGTTCTGTAGATTTTGCTTTTTTCCTTTTAATAGGTGGCGAATTAATAAACTGTTCGGATTAAAGTTTTTCAACTGCAACACAAAGTAACGATTTAACTTGTTCTTATATTGTTTCAAAAAAAACTTGCCTTTATAACGGGGATCTAAGTAAGTTGCAATAGTATGAAGGTCATTAATTTCCACAGAACCAAAGTGTTTTTCTAGCTGCTCTAGTTTAATTACATCTTTCATTCTTTTTAAACCGTCATCATTTTCATTTGAAGATGGTTCAAAATGCTTCCTTAGCGTTAAGATTAATGGTATTACATCGGAGACAGAAGATGTAGAGGCGGTGGTTTTTTTGGTAGTTTCTTCAAATGGTTTCAATAGCTTAATGCAGTGTGATATGATGTCATTTTTCCACAGTAATAAGAATGTTAACTTTGGAATACGAACTGACGTACGAAGCAAGAGGTTCTTTGAGCAAGACTTCTTTCCATCATATGAAGTGTACTATTCCAGGGAGTTGGAATGTCTTAAATAACATTAAGATATGGAATATCAAGCCGTTTTTGAATTACCTTCAACTCATTTTCATTTTCTTTTTCAGATTCATCTTAAGTATTATTATCATAAAATTCTTTATCAAATCTCGACAATAAACATCCGCGCAACATCCGCAGGGCAAAGAGCGGATGTGGATGCGGATGCGGATCTTTAATAATGTGCGGATGCTCCGCGGATGCGGATGTCACCTGCATCACTAATATATATAATATATATATAATATATATATATATATATATATATATATATATATATATATATATATATATATATATATATATATATATATATATATATATATATATATATAATATAACTATATATATATATATATACTATGTAGTGTTGTGTGTATGTATGTATATGTGTGTGTGTGTGTGTTTGTGTTATATATTATTTTAAGAAAAAGACTAAATTTAAAGATAACAAACATATTACCAATATTTTTAATTATTCTCTTAAAAGTTTTAAGAGAATAATTAGAATCACTCCCTAGTTTTATAGCTCATAACTATAGTTTTTTTTAGTTTTTTACATTCAACGTGCACCATCAGTATCTGTTTTAATAAAACTATTCAATAAAAAGAAAACAAACATATTTTTTGCATACTTTTAAGTGAAAATAATCAGAATCACTACTTTTTGGCTGAAACTTTAATTATTTAATTATTATTACTTTAATTATTAGATAATTATTTAATATTATACATACAAATTCAGTGTTTGTACAGATTTCAAACCTATCCGATGTATTGCAAATCAAGTTTATAAGAATTTCAGGTGTAATTTTTGAAACAGACCCTTTAATTCGATTTTTAAGATTACATATTTATTTAATCCTTCCTTTGTACAGGTTTATCTTAACAAGGTCTCATTCAAAATATTATATAGTGTGTTAAATCAGGAGACTGTGATGCACAAATCCAATATCTTTCACAATTGTTCAATCCACTGATTTTAAAAACTACTGTTCAGATAGTTCTAAACATATTTTGAGTAATGAAGTGGTGTGGCATCACGTTGAATGTCTGCTGTTCCAAGAATGCCATCAGCTTCAACTTGAGGTGCAAAAAATGTTGGAGCATATCAAAGTAGGTAAGTATATTAATGTAATCGTTAAAATAAAATTCCTCATCAAGCTTTTACGATATGAATTCACTAAACGTTTTTAAGTGTGAGCAAAAGTTGACATTATCGCGAGGTTAAAAATGATTAGTGTACATAAATTTAGGCTACGTGTATATAATTATTTATATGATTTGGCAACACTACAAATTTTTACTTTGGGTCGGATGATCTTTCATAAGAAATGTTTTTCCCACATCTTTTGATGTATTTTGGAGCGATACCGACCACCGTTATCACTGATCTGTGCAGAATTTTTTTGGGGGGGGGGGGGGGCTGAGGAAATCGGAGGGAATTTCGGGGGAATCTTCTAGAGTACATATTTTTTTCTGTTTGACTAATTTTTCCTTGCTTTCATTAGAACATTTTAAAAATATTCGGGGAAGGGGCTGTAGACCCTGCGTACTACACTGACCGTTACAGTAGCCTTTTATTTGATGCCACCGAAATTGAAAATATTTCGGCCATGTGAGTGATGGAACCAACGGAACGTAAAGAAAAGCAAAAGAATATTCGTCTTTATTTTCAGTCTGAAATGGTACCCAATTTCTACCATAACTGGATGAAAAGTTGGATTAATCTAGGAACCAGAAATGAGTGTCGGTTTTAGAACTTCTCACTACTCACTACTTACTTTCATACAAGCAGTTATTTCTACAAGAAAATAATTTAACCAGACAGTATTATTTACTTCGATAAAGTAGAAGATAATTAATACTTCAAACTAGATAGTCAAGATAAAAAGTATTTACAACTATCATAAATATTTCTTTAGAAGGTAAATATATATATAGTATTAAATTTTGAACATGTAAATTTAAATTTAAAATTAAAAATTAAATTAAAATTAAATTAAAATTAAAATTAAAATTTAAATATTCTATCTTTTTTAAAATTTTTAGTTTATGTTTATATTAAAGACTGCAAAACTTATATTACAATTTGCAAACATCATTGTAAACACTCGTAAATTATGGAAAGTGTTTATTATTGTATGCTTCATTTAAATACCTTAAAAATGTTTATTTTGCATTCGTGTATAAAATTTAGATGTTAAATTTGCTCAAGTCTTTGGATCACATACTTTACACATACACACGCACACTCAAACACACACACACACCAACACACCTACACACACACACACACACATATATATATATATATATATACATTATATATATATTATAATAAATAAATAAAATATAATATATATATATAATATTATATATAAATATATATATATATATAACTATAAACAAAAAAAAAATATATATAATATATATATATATATATATATATATATATATATATATATATATATATATATATATATATATATATATATATAATATATATATATATACTTTATATATATGTATATATATATATTTATATAATATAATTATATATAATATATAATTTATATATATTCAGATAGTGTACCACAGAAATAAAACCACATGCCCCTTCCACAGTAAGAGTCAAAAGTTCACTCCCCCAAAAGTGACCTGAAGTCTTAAAGGAGGCAATAATGAATTTGAAAAGGAAGACCACGAAAGGAAGCGTCTTCAATTAATATTAATTAAGTTGAAAAATCTACGGAGCGAAATGAATAAATATAAAATGTAAACAAGAGGAAATAAGTGGGGGGTTGGGGGAGAGACATTTTCGTTTATTTTGGGGGTAAGCTAATATCCCTTATTTAATATTAGCCATGGCTAACATACATATACATAGATGTATGTATGTAAGACATTACTTAAATGGATACTTGCCGATTTGTCTATTTGGGGATGGATATGACTTTCTTATTCCTGACCAGTGAGCGGTGGAAAAATTATATAATATTGCTTCAAAAATAATAAAATAATTGCTAAAAAAAGGGGGGGGGAATCTAGTATTATTTTCTCATGAAATAGGCATGTCGGTAAAAGTAATAAGGACCTAGTTTTATATATATATATATATATATATTTGTGAACTATTATTGTATATAAATATATATATATAATATATTATATATATATATATATATATTATATATATATAGTAATATACTAATATATATATAGTATATAGGTAAAATAATAATACATATATATATATATAATAATATATATATATATTTATATATATATATTATATATATTAATATATTATATATATATATATATATATGATATATATAATATATATATGTAATATATATGTAGTGGATATATCATTATATAATATATAATATATATATATACTAGTATTATATATAATATAATATATTTATATATATATATACATAATATATAATATTATATATATATATATATATTACAAATATATAGTATATATATTATATATATATAATATTATTATATATACATACATACATAATATATTTATTTATTTATAGTATATTATATATATATATATAATATATATTAAATTTTTATTAATATATATATATATATATATATATATATATATATATATCTATATATAAATGTATATATATAGGGGGGCGGTAATGCTGGCCTTTCTTTTCGACTTTTGTCATGTTCTTCTACTTTGTGCTTTTGCTTTCCGATGCTCCGTCAAGCACCTTACTGGCCATTCTAGTGGAAACATAGAAAGGATAGATAAAGAAAAGAAAAGAAAGAATATATATTATATATATAATATAGATATATATAATAATAGATATTATATTATAATATATATTATAATATATATATATATTTATTATATATATATTATTAATATATCAATATTATATTATATATATTATATATTATATATATATATATATTAGTATATTAGCATATATTATCACTATTTAAAATATTATATATATTGCATTTAATATATAATAAATATATATATAATTAATCAATATATAATTACACTATTGTTTGTATTGATTATACCATTATAATATAGCTTATCTCATTATTTATACGTAATTATCAACCTACAATACTTTCCTTCTACATGACGAAAACATATAATTTCCATTAAATTCCATATTTGAAAACCTAACATGAATATAAGTATTTTCACTGCTATAGTAGTTTTCCGAATTTCAAATGCCGGCGTTATGTTTTATGTAGTCAAATAATGATATATCATAGATAAATCCAATAATAATTAATAATGAATAATAATATATAATGTATTATATAATTATTAATTATAATAATAATATATAATAATAATAATATATATAAATAATGCCAAATAATAATAATAATACAAATAATATAAATAATATATTAATTAATAATATAATAATAATGTAATAATAATTTAAGTATATATAATATAGTAATAATATATAATAAATAATAATTATAATCAATAATAATAATATAATCATAATAATAATAATATATAATATAATAATATAATAATATAAATATATTATAATAATGAATAATAATATATTGCATTATAGTTTATTTAATAATTTAATAATATATAATTATAGATTAATTAATAATAAATTATATAATAATATTATAATAATAATAAATAAATATAATTATAAATATATTATATATAAAATATATAATATATATAATAATATATATATATATATAATTAATTAAGAATAATAAAATAATAATATATCCTCCTCCTCCTACTGCCTCATACTCTCTCCTCCTCTCTATATCCCTAATCATACATATAATCATAATAATAATAATATGAATAAGTAGATATATAATATTAATAATAATGTATTTATAAAGAATTAATTATTGAAATTTGTTGGATCTTTTCCAAAGTTTGGATAACCTCACTTCTGTAGCATTACTTTTCTTCTTAAAATAATCTTTGAAAAAGTTTACGAGGAGAAGAAGAAAG
This sequence comes from Trachelipus rathkii, assembly GCA_015478945.1. NCBI lineage: Eukaryota > Metazoa > Arthropoda > Malacostraca > Isopoda > Trachelipodidae > Trachelipus > Trachelipus rathkii. Next base: position 9,021 of record JABUQX010053468.1, read on the forward strand.
ATTATTTTTATTAATTTCCCGACTCGTTTTAGTCTGAACACGTTGATTTACGGAAATATTTCTAAATCTATGCTGGAATGAAGGCAAGAATGAGTCTTTTAAATTGATTACCAGTTTGGTGGTCCTTGTGAGAGTTTCCTTGATGTCTATGTTAATATCTGGTCTACGGGTTTTGATGTAGAAGGCCTCCGCAATTTTGAGTTTCTGGACTTCACACGATCCGTCTAATATTGTGAGGTGTTTGGAAATATTACCTATAGTTGATTGACCATGCGCCGTGTTGAAAATGTTCAAAGATTTTGCTGGGACTTTAGCGATGTTGGATATGCCCTGTCAGACACTCTATTCGTCGTGTAACCAATATATGTGACGTACAGTCTGACTAGAGCATTAATTGGTACACCAACTGCGATGGTTGTCGTTAACGTGCATTATCTTGTGCTAAAGGATAGAGTGGATTCCAAGTTGTTTGGACTTATGGTTTCAGTCTGACTTTAATTTTTGAGGCTGGTCTTCTTCTTCTATTGTAAATACTCTAGTTTTGTCCAAAATGATTGTTTTAAGGAATTAGTTAAAATTGATTGTAATCAGGATAATAAATATTTAGAACTTTGGAAATAAAATCAAAAGACTTTACAGAATCTTTAACTGATGTGTTGAATGCATAAATAAATAATATTTGTATAATATAATAATATTAAGAAGAATAGGTATTAAAAATAATAAAATAATAATCAATAATAATAAAATTATAATTATATTACTATATTATAATAACCATTTAATAATAATAATTAATAATCGATTATATGAATAATAATAATAATAATAAATAATGATAATAATAATATTATTAATGAATTAATAAACAATAACCCAGAGGAACATCATAATTGTAAATTTTAATGTATGAAACATCACTGTCAATAATAATAATAATAATAATAATAATAATAATAATAATAATAATAATAATAATAATAATAATAATAATAATAATAATAATAATAATAATAATAATAATAATAATAATAATAATAATAGTAATAATATATTTTAAAAATTGATATTCAGAGTAGCCAGAATAAATAAATACTCCTGCTCTAAAAGGAGTTGTTTGCTAGAAACCTGGAGGTTGCCAAAGTCAAAAATATGATAGATCGATCGCTTCAATTTTCAGTTGTTATTTGAATCCATTAAGATCAGTTGTTGTTTATTGGCTTAAAAAGCTTTTCGGGTGAAGACCTTACTCGTGCACATTGGCATTGTTGGTATTTGAGAATCCCGCTTGTTTATTGACTAGTAATTATTATTTATTCTTGCGTTTGGTTATCAAAGAATTAAAATAAAATATCGAAGTATTAACGATCGTCTTCAACTAAGAAATATTCTGATTCACTTTTTTGAGTTCTTCTCGTATTCAATTAATCTTGAATTAATTATTTTTTCAAGTGAGATGTGACTTGAATAAGTGTTGATTATTAGAATTATTCTTGGTTCAAAATAGTTGGAAGAGTTACTTACATAAGTTACTTACATAAGTTGTTAAATATTCGCGTGGACTTTTTCTCCTATAATTAAATAATCTGGAAATCTTGAGACGGTTTAACTACTTTGTTTCTATAGCCTGGGAAAACAAACTTTTTTTCAATAAGCTTGAAATAATTCATAAATGTAACATCCCGCGTTTCCAAATATTCAGGAGAACGTGAAGACCCCAGCTTTTCAGGAATATACCTCTAAATATACCAAACCTGCAGTATAGGAAACTAAAGATTATTGCTATATTTGCCAACATCAAATTCCTCATAGAAATCACGTTCTTAATCTGAACGAAATATTCAGATTTGCGTACTTGCAAATCTTCATTCAAAATAAAATATAATTTACTAATTATATATATATATATATATATATATATGCTATATAACATTTTTTTATTATTTTTATATATATAAAATATATATATATATAATATATATATATATATAAACAGTGGCGTATTAGGGGGGGGGGGGCGAGGGGGGCCATGGCCCCCCCCGAAATTTTCTAGACACTAAAATTTTTAAGTATCTTATCCGTTAATACTATAAAGTGCAGAAGTTAAATTAATTTTTTAGACGTAGTCGCAAATTATTATCAATCGAGGTTAAGCCCATGTAAGTACTAACAACTAAACTTGAAACCATCAGAGAAAATGAAACATTAGAATTTCAGCTGATTTTTGAAGAATGTTTAAGCGCATCTGAATTTGAATTGAGTATTGAGTTCGCTTTACAAGAATCAAAAACAAATCCCAAAAACAGAAACCAACATTCCTACTTCCACCCACAGACTTATTAATCGCACATCATTTTATTCCATTTTTGGATGATTTTAATTACCAGCATTAGGGAGAGAGGTTTTTAAATTTTTCTTGCAATTTGTCTACCGAACAGGTGTAATGTTGCCATATGAGAAAGTTAAAAGATTGGTTAATTATTTACAGCGAAGATCCGTCTCGAAAGCCTCAAATGAAGATTTGTAAAAGCAGAATCGGGATTTATTGGAAGTTGAAATGGCACCACAGCACAGGTCGCCCAAAAACCACAATTAATGACTAGTTTCTTGTTCGCAGTTCACAATTTCCCCATATATTTACATCTTGTTGCAAAATACTGGCAATTTTACCTGTGTTTTGATGCTTTAGTAGAAAGAAGCTTTTCAAACATAAAGACTTCTGAAAGCCTACTTGAGAGATACTGTTGGAGATGAAGACATTATTGGACTTGCCCTCCTCTAAATACATCGAAATATTGAATAAAAATTACAGATGTTATCTCGAGGGACTTTCCCTCACTCATCATGTCAGGCGTTAGTATTTTAATCATGTATTTAGTGTGGTTAATGATGATTTTAGTAATTTTCAGATAAATGATTCTTCGTTGCGCATTTATTTGTTTATGTAGTTGTGATTATTTTTGATTATTTTGTGTCCTGTTTCCTTATTTATATTTATTTATATTTATATTAGTTGTCAGATTATTTCTGTAGTTTTTTTTATTATTTTCACTTTCCGCGAAGTTTATTAAATATATTGTACTTATTTTCATCGTTATTTTATGTGATTGATTATTTTATAGTTTTGTATTTTTTTATATAATATATATTTTATATATATATAATATCTTTATATAATATATATATATTATATATGTAGTAAAGAACGATTTTTTTGGTTTGGAGGCCCCCGAAAAAAATATTCTGGTTACGCCACTGTATATATAATATATATATATATATATTAATATAATATATATACATATATATATATATATATATATATTATAGTATAGTATATATAGTATATATATATATATATATATATATATATATATATATATATATATATTATATATACTATATATATATATATATATATATATATATATATATATATATATATATATATAATATTATATAATATATGTATATATATTA
>JABUQX010053469.1:5000-17500 GCA_015478945.1 Trachelipus rathkii
AGAGACACGAGAGAGAAAGAGAGAGAGAAGAGAGAGAGAGAGAGAGAGAGAGAGAGAGAGAGAGAGAGAGAGAGAGAGAGAATGTGTAGGCTGCAAATTTTGCATAAAATTGCAAGTGTTTAAAAAGTTAGGAAAAATCGGGCATGACCCCTATGCGGCGAATAGCAGTTTAGGCTTGCCTTGTTATTCGCTGCATTAAAAACATGCACTAATCACAATTTCTGGTTCTACCTTCTAATAATCTTTGGTATTTTTCGTTCCTCTCTCTAGCCTAGCTTAGCCTCAGCCTCTCTGGCCTTTCTCTGCACTGGTATATAACGCACAGGCCCACTCAGGGTTATATATAGCAAATACCAGTCTATGCGACTGTTATTTACTAAATTGTTACTAAAATATATCAATTTTGGCTCCTACGCCTTTGCCATACTATCACCCTCTCGCCCCTCTCCGAACGGCCAACTCTAACCTTGGCCTAGTTTGGCTCCATTTCCCCTATTTTTCATGTATTTGCTACCTTAATATTATCTTAACTGCTATCACTTCACTTGGTACCTACCTCAGTTGTTATTATAGATTGCTTAGCAATAAATTGCCATTTATTTATTACGTAAATTTGTTTTTAATTACTTATAATGCAGTTGCATGCTTATCGTGTTAGCGTGATTTTCAAAAAAGGCTAGTATGACGCGCACTCGAAGGCGGGGCTTATTTCGGAAGATAGAACAACTCGTTTTTCTTTAGGGCGCGTTCAGCTCCGCAGTTCGGCACTATAGTACCCCCCTGCAGAGCGGAGGGCCAGGTGCCTTAGTCTAAGAAGCGGAGCGCCTTCGTAGCTGACGGCCTCTGCTCGATACATCTCTAGACGGAGGCGGTTGCAAAGCAGGACGAAGGGAAGAACGGGGAGCTGTCGTTGGAGTCGGAGAGTTGGGAGCAAGAGCGCGTGATTGAGAACGAGTGAGAGGGCGAGGAATACGAGAAGGAAGTGGAACATGGTTAGTACTACTTGTGGAAGACAAGGCAGGAGGTGGAGGGGGGGAAAGAGACAGCAGAGGTAGAGGAGGAGGAGGAGGAAAAGGTAGAGGATCTGGGTCGAGAGGTAGAAGTTGTGGAGGTGGAGAATCGGAAGGGGAAGAAGGAGGTGAAGAGTCGGGAGGAGATGGAGGTAAAGGAAATCTGAGTACAGGACAAGAAGGTCGTGTATCCAAAGGAATCGGAACAGGTTTCGGAAACAAGTCCGAATTTTGAACGTCAGGAGGATTCGCCTCAAAATAAGCAGGTTTGAGACGATCGATCGATATAACTTCAGTACGAGTGGGACGCTGTACAGTAAAGAACTTCTCCTTCCGAAGTAAAACCGGGAACGGCCCGTCGTACTTGGGTTGGAGAGCAGAACGGTGTGAGTCATGCCTCACTAAAACATGGGTACAGGAAGAAAGATCTTTTGGGATGTAGGAGTGCACCTTTTGCTGGCGGGTCGGAGTAGGTCTCCAGGAAAGGGCACAGCGTTTCAAACGAGTGAGGTATAGGGTGGGATCAGCAGTAGCAGGAGGGAAAGATTGAGAAAAGAACTCGCCAGGCAGGCGAAGAGTAGAGCCATAAACGAGTTCTGCAGCTGAACACTGAAGATCTTCCTTAACGGCCGTGCGTATACCCAGCATAACCAAAGGAAGAGCTTCAGTCCAGTGTTCTGGTTGTGGATGTGCCATGAGAGAGGCTTTAAGCTGGCGGTGAAACCTCTCACAAATTCCGTTCGAGATAGGATGGAACTGGTCGTTTGGATCTTCTCAGAACCAAGCAAACGCATCAAATCTTTCCAGAGGAAGGATTCGAAAACGCGACCTTGATCGTCGTGACCGAGAAGAGGAATTGCCAAACCGAGAGATCCAAAATAGACAAGAAAGCTTTAAACTATAGGTTCGCAGTAGCAACAGATAGAGGAATAGCTTCGGTCCAAACGAGTGAACCTATCAATACGGTGAGGGATATCTCGCTTGCCAATGAGAAGGGGGAAGAGGTTCCCAACAATGTCGCATGTGAACTCTCAAAAGTGACCAGGAGCAAGAAGGTGCCTAAAGGGAGCTTTTAGTATTCCTTGTCCTAGCAACGTTGACAAGCCATACAAGCGCGAGATCCAAAATCGCCACGTCGGAGATTAACTTTAGGTCACCACAAAACGAGTTGTCGCCAGTTTGCGTTGAAGCCCGACGCCAGCGGTGTGAGAGCGAAGGAGATTGCAGAAGATGCCTTTCGAAGAGGAAGTGGGGGACGAAAAGACGAGGATGGCCTGTTTGAAATGTCGCACCAAGAGCTCTTCTCTATGCCGGAAGATTGAAGCAACTGCCAGCTGTTAGAGAGAGAGTCCTGTTGGAATCGATATTGTCTTTTGTTCCTGGCACGTAGCCATGGCAGCGTAATCAATGTCAGAAATTGGAGAAAGAGCGTTAATTTCATTCCGGGAAACGGCCTTCGGCGGTGAAATTATCAACTCCGAGATGTGAGTATGTCTGTAGATAACTGAGAAAAACAAATTCAAGATGCACGGGCTTCGCGGGTGCGAGGCCTTTTCGTGTGAGAAACCATAGCAAAAGTGATAGGTTTATGGTCGGTCAGGATATGAAACTCCCGTCCTTCCAAAAAGTACCTAAAATGGCGAAACAGCAAAGATACATGGCAAGGCAACTCCCGACCGAGAGCACTATACCTTGTTTCACGGGGGTTGTAGCTGCGTAAAGGAAAGCAAAGGGGCACATTCAACCCTTTGGAATTGTTGTGAAGCACCGCACCTACAGCGAAATCGGAGGGATCCACCTGCACTCTCGTTGGTGCAGAATCGTGTGGGTGGACAAGAAGAGTGACAGAAGCGAGGGCTTTATTTGGAAGCCTCAAAAGCGGACTGTGCTCCCGGAGACCAATCAACCTTTGTGGTGCTGCCTCGCTGTTTAGGACGAATGAGTGCTGTAAGCGGGCCTAAAAGAGCAGCTCCTGATTTCAAAAAACGATGGTAAAAATTGATCATCCCCAGATATTGGCGAAGCTGCTTTTGGTTCTGGGGGAGTGGAAAGGCGCGGATAGCGTCGACACGGTCTACAAGAGGGAAAATTCCCTCAGCAGAGACTGTGTGACCTAAAAAAGTAAGAGAAGACGCACAGAATACGCACTTGTTAGGATTGAGACCTATGCCAGCGTCTTCCAACCTACCAAAAACGGCTCGTAAGTGATCTTCATGTTCTTCAGTAGAGGAGGAAGCGACGAGAAGATCATCTAAATAAGCCCAGACAAACGGAAGACCACAAAGAATGGAATCAATGAATCTCTGGAATGATTGGGCAGCGTTTTTCAAACCGAATGGCATTCTCGTATACTCAAAGAGGCCAAACGGAGTGATTGCAGCTGTCTTGGAACGTGCTTTCCGGAGCCACAGGGTAATCTGCGGTGTATGCCCGAAGTTAAATCCAAAGAAGAGGAAGATAGTGTTTTCCGGCCAGGTGAGAGGTGAAAGATTGGTATGTGGGGGTCCGGATATCTCTCTGGAGTCGTTGCCAGAATTCAAGCCCTAAAATCACCACAGGGTCTCCTAGTCTCCCGTAGTGCCCTTTAGGGACCATGTGTAGCGGAGAAGGACCAACAACCTCTTGGAGGAGCGCACAATGCCAAGTTGTAACATGTGATCAAACTCGGCCTTGGCGGCCTTGAGCTTATTGGGAGGGAGACGATGAGCTCTAGCGAAGGTGGTGGGCGGTGGTCTTGATATTTAATGCTCGACAGAATGCCTTAAGTGCGTATCTGCAGAGCCAAGGATGCCAATAAAGAAGGAAATTCCTCCTGCAGGAGGGTAAGAAAGGAAGAGATACCAAAGAAGAGAGGAGCAATAGCAGAAATACCCTTTAGTGCAGAAGCAATATTAGCACCGGGAGTAAAAGAGCAGTATCACTGTCAACCAGACGTCGATTACTATGAGACAAAAAATCAGCACCGAGGATGGGCTGGTGTCACCTCAGGACGAGAACGACGGCGGAGAGAAAGAATCCAACTAAACAAACGCTCTCCCATACACCCGGAATGTAAGAGCCATTTGCCAGCGAAAAATTGACGACCGGAAAGGGGAAATAGCGCGAGTCCTGAGAAGGGTTTCTGGGGACCAAGGAAAGAGAAACGCCAGAATCGATCAAAATGGAAAGCTTAGTGGAGTTATCATAGATATGAAGAAACATTTTCTCTGTGCGAGTAGGAGGAGAAAGAAAGAGAAAGGACCAGCAATCTCCCGTCGCTCTACAGAAACCAATGTAGCATGCTGACAGAATATCATAATATATTAATATATATATATATAATATATATAATATATATAATATATATATATAATAATATATATATATATATATATATATATATATATATATATATATATATATATATAATTATATATATATTATATATAATATATTATATATTATGTGTTATATGTTCAACATATAATTACATATTATTATGTACGTCACTGTACGTGTTTGATCGTGTTAATGCAGCGAAGACGAAGCGCAAGCTATAGACAAGCTTGGTACGCCGTACCAAGGATGTAATGAACGATTTCAATATTCCAGTTTCAAAAGTGGTCAGCACCTTGACGGACAACGGTTCAAAGTTTGTGAAGGTCTACAAAGAGTTTGGTGTACAAGAATGCGAATTTGAGGATAATCAGGACTTACAGTACAGCCTCTCTAAACATATCAAATGCGCCTCACATACTCTAAGTTTAGTTGCAACAACTGATGCCAAGAAAGCTCTAACAATTTCTTCATTTGCTTCAATAAATCACACTACAATGGGAAAGTGTACTGCCCTTTGGAATAAAAGTGGTCGACCAAAATCTGCCGAAGTAATCAACAAGGTCCTTGACTGCCAGCTTCGTTTGCCATGTCCTACTCGGTGGAACTCATTGTATGACTCGTTGGCAATGCTAGTGAAACACAAAGGTAAACTTCACCAATTGATGACTGAACTAGAATTACCACCCTTCAAATCAACTGAAATAGAATTTATTACTGAATATGTTGATGTATTGGCACCGCTTTCAATTGTCATTGACGTCTTGAGGGTGAGAATGGTATTTATTATGGTGAATTACTTCCAAATCTACTTCTTGTAGAAAACAAACTGGCAAATCTAAATGCGAAGGCAGTAAAGTATTGTGACCCCCTCATCAAAGCTGTCTTTCAAGGTTTTCAAAAAAGATTTGAAACTTTCCTCAATTTGGAAAATGAACAAGTAGTGCATGAGGCGATAATTGCAAGCATTACTCACCCATATTCAATTGAGGTGGGTACCAATCAATACAGATGGAACATGAAGAAAAAGGAAGGCGTCGTGAAAAGACTCGCTTCTACGCGCGCCACCGATTATGTCAACCTCCCTAGACTCTTCAGGAGCGAAACTGTTCTCTAGCAATGAAGAAGAATACGGAGTTCGGTTTTGGAAAACCTATTGTTATTTCAGCCAGGATCTGTTTGTCAGTAGACAGCAAAGTTTTAGAAGTATCTAGAAAAATACAGATCGAAACTTTGAAAGAGCCTCAGCAGGCACCCATTGATAAGAAAATTATTTATGTGTATACAATACAAACGATTCCATCATCTGGCGCTTGTAGAGAGATTTTCTCATTTGGCAGGGAATGATCTATTAACACAAGAGTTCATCCCTCTCTGGACAAGACTTTCGAAAAAGATTGGTCTTGCCTCCGAGCCCTGATACACAAAAAATTAGCTATGTTTAAACATGCTATATTGGTCATAGATCCTTGAGTAGCATTGTACTACCCTGATCTACCCAGTACCCTCGATGTGTTTACCATGTAATGTTTATGCTTTCAGGTAACAGGGGAGTATTATACACTAAACTTTTCATTTTCTATCTTAACCACCGAGCGCGTCAAATTTGTGCCATTGGGATTTTCGTTTGTCATTAGCAAAAGTACAGTATAAATGTTCCCAAATGCCTATGAGCGATGAGACTATGAGGTGGTAGCCAAATAGAGTTGTTATTCTATCATAAAAAAACAAATAATACTAACTATATCTCATAAAATTAGTTCATAAAAAATAATGTACTTAAAAATGTACTTAAGTTAATTGACAAGTACCATATTAGAGTGATGATAATGTTTCCACTACGTAGTTTGAATTTGTGACACCTGTGATAATGTTCCATTCAATAAAATCGACTTTAAATCAAAATTTCTTCAAAATTGTTGAAGTCCATAACAATAGTTGATTTATTATTTGTAATATAAACTATTCGCTATTTTTTTTTATTTCTGTTTATTCAAAATCGCCGAGCCCCATCACACAGAGGGTAAGCGCAAATGACAAAAACGAAAACGCCTTTAATTAATCCAAATTCAAAAGGAGTGCAGGAATGCATCCTTTTTACCGTGGATTTTGATTTCACGGAACGCACGGCTGTAAACAAATACCAGCTGACGTATTAAATGAGTCTTTTTTAGAGGGGATGTGTTACAAGTTTACAAAATATTTACATCTCGCGATAATACCGAGACTAATAAATTCTTTATAGTAGACCACGAAAGGGAGATCAGGGGGCAAGATAAGATTAATAAGAAGGCATGTCATCTTTACGTAATTCAAAAGTAGGGTTAATTTTTGGGATGGTTTTCAGCATGTTTTCATTGTAGTATATATACTATATACTATTACTATATATATAATATATATATAATATTAATATATAATATATATATAGTATGATATTAAATATATATAATATACTATATACTATATATAGTATAACTATAGTATAATATATATATATATATATATATCTTCAGATATATATATATATAGACTATTCTGAGATATATACTATAATATATAATATATATTAATATATATTATATATTAATTAATTATATATATTAAATATATTATTATATTAAGATACAATGTGAAGCATCAAATTATATTCATTTATACTTAAAGGTTATATAAAAATCAAATGTATATCGCTATGGGCATCGCATTTTAATATCTATATATATATAATACTATATATATATATTTATATATATATTTATACTCTATATATATATATATATATATATATATATATATATATATAATATACTATAATATATATAATTAATATATTATATATTAAATACAACTATATCGCCTTAACCCCTGTTTTTTTCTAAAGTTTTTGAATCTATCCTAAATAAAAAGATTTCGAAACATCTAATATTATCTAATATTATCTCTTTTATAATATACACATACACTCACATTATCATCCAGGTACTAACTATAATTACTATATACTACGTACCAATTTTATTATCATACTAATATCAATATTACACCATGATTAATAATAGTTTATCACTTACATACCCTACTATAATCATGGGAATCAATAGCACCTAAACTTAGACACTATAACAAGAATACATCTCTATATACTTACTATAATACCCTTGTGGTGTTAGATGGGGAGAATGTAATGCTCTGACGCACGAAGCCACTTATCTGTATACTTTGCCTGGAGAACAGTTTAAGAATAGTCGTAAGAGTACGATAACTTACAGTGAGGAGGCTAGAGGTGAGTTTTTGAGCGCATGTATAGTCCTGCCAATAAGGATATAGGTCTTCAGGGCTTATTTATTCAAAACTGTGCGTATTGCTATTGAAAGAGATTTATTACTAGAGATTAGCATAGTAACTCGAGAATGATATGGGATCCGTGATCACGCCTAGCTAAACGTAACCTAAGATTTTTAGGCGAATATGTATTGATTATGTATATTTAGAGGTATATACAATGTAAATATAATATTGTAGTAGGTTAAAAATTAAATGTTATATAGAGGGAGATAAGTATTAAGTGATATAGATAGTAGGTGTATGGTATTGAATAATTTATTTATAGAAAGGGCATATAATTTTGATATATTTGCTCTGCTGTGTAACCTCATTTATTAACTCCAGATATACAGATGATAATAAGGTATTAAAGGTTAGAATAATTGAGTAGTTAGTTTGTAGGTAGTTAGAATAATTATGTGATGTTACGTGATGAGTGATTTGGAAGAGAAATCGTTAGAAAATGAGGGTAAGAGAAAGTGAGTATATCCAATTGATTATATATGAGTGACTTTAGAGATACAATAGTATTAATAGTAATAGCATATGGTGAAACTTTGACTATGTAGTAGTGAGTCTATGAATTATTATTATATAGGTTATAAAATATTAAGATTATGAATAAGAGCTACATTAAGGTTAATGTATGCTGTTGTATACGCTAGGAAAGATTACAAATAGGTGCTCTCAACCTAGCTCGAGGAAACGTTGAAGAGTAGTCCATCTATAGGACATGATATATTTATTTATAACTATTGATGGGTTTAATCACGGAGTAATCAGGAATGAAATGTAGGTTCGAGAATAGGTGGTTGAAACTTTAATAAGAGATAATGTTTCGAATGAAATTAAAGATAGTTTTGGCTCGGCATACTAATGTATAAATGGTTGTGATATTAAGATTAGATACAAAAAAAAGGGATGGTATTTATACTACGGGATACAGATATAGTTTTTAGGAGGTGGAGACGTGGGATTACGGAAAGATATGTAAATTATGGCTCACGGTTGTTACACTTATGAGCGATGTACGCAATTGAATGCGTACCATAGAAGTTTGATACCTGAAGAAGAGGGTTGATGATAGTGTTAAGTATTATACATATGCTCTATCTTTAACGGATTCACAGTATGTCTAATGCATAAGGGTAAGTATAAATTATTATGGATATAATTTTGATTTCTTTGTATGTTAGGTTTGTATGTAGATTGTATAGGTATTCATACACAGCGAAAATAACTCCGGTGAGATGCAAGAGCAGATAGAATATGGATATATAGATTTTTTGGGGTGTTCTTTGCGCTGCCTGTATGCGAGGAGGGAGAGTTGGGTATACGAGATGGAAGTTAAGATAGTTTCAGTTCGACCTCATTTATGGGGTTTCTCAGCTGAGGGTCGAGGTCATCGTGTAACTCGACGGCAAATACTCAGAATATTAATAATTAGTATTGATATTACTATTATCTATGAAATTATTTGAGATATCAACGTTAATAGTGGAATTGTGACGGGAAAATAGTCGATCTATATTATGTATGGAAGAGTGTTGTGCGATTTAGGAATATAGTAGGACACGGCACAGCTAGGGTGTAAAAGGGAGACACGTTAAGAGTTGTAATAAGTTTCATTAAAGTGAGCATATAGAACAATAAGGATAAGTTAGTATAGAGCAGCTTCGTAAGTACATAGTCGGTTTATGAATTGATGAACAAGTTGATACTGAAACTAAATTCTGGAGTGGCAAATTGAAGGAATTAGCAAGTTGTTAGTTTTAGTGCAGAAGGAAGTGTGGGTGTGAATGTGTTAAATAGTAGTAGTAAAGATATAAGAAGTAATAAACAATAATGGCGATGGTGATATATTTATCATGATGTAATAGAGTGAATGAATTAGACGAAGATTTTAAATATAAGTAAAAGAAGCGGTGGATTGAATGAACTATAATAAGCAAATAGTAATTTAGAAGTTTCAAAAGAAAGATGCTTGGAATTAATAAGGAGGAAATACAAATGAATATAAGATATATTATACAAAATGGTGACTATACGTAGGTAAGAAATATAAGAGAGTTTTAATGTAGAGTAAAACATATTATACAATTAGTGGAATTAGGAAGCTCTTTCTGGAAGGAAGTCGCGATAGCAGGGTCATCACATACGAATTGCAGCGGGATACCAGTGGAGACTCATGTCTCTTATATGTTGATTCTACACATTATTAATAGGGATGTAGTATAGCTATATTATATCTGATAACTAGTTATGATTTTAATGGATGTATGAGTATTAGAGGCAGTTGTGTGGATAAAATTAGAACTATACTTAGAAATCTGCACTCATAAATTTATTCAACAGTATATTAAGATATGAATATGATATAGTGTTAGTTGATAGTAGTTTATGTGGGTATGATGCTCTAGATATATTTAGTAATATTCTAGAAGAGATATATATATTAGATGTTATTCTTGAGAGTGATATGTAGGTTATATTAGTTAAATATTATAGATATCGAGTAGGCTATTTTAGGTGGTTAGAATTGTGAGAAAGATTAATTTAAAGCTAGTGAGTTAAATTATCTCGCAGAGCTATATATTATATTGATGAAATAATTATCACTGTGTGTAAAATATTTCAATGAGGGGAGGAGAGATGAGTCATGTATTTGAAATTGTTGAATTATTAGGAAGCTAGTGTGGATCTATTTAATAATAAGACTATTTAATATGGAAGGGGGGAGCTATATTTTGGTATCTCCATATTACTAGGAGAAGGAATTTAGATGAGATAGAGAGAAGCACAGAGATAATAACGTATATTATCATTATTCATAACTTTGATCTATATAACAGGTTATATGAGAGAGAATAAAGGGGATAACTGCTTATAAGAATCTATAAAATATATATGGGGATAAGTATCTATATTTGTTAGATGTGGATAGTTGGAAGCACTATTAATGCTTGTGAATATTTTGGTCTGAAGGAGTGTGCAGTCGTAAGATGACTGAGGTACTTAGAAATTAGTGGCGAAGATACAAAGGTTATTAGTACTGTTTTAGGTATATAAGTTAAGAAGAGATATTGTAGTGGTATTTACATAAATCTTATACATATAATATACATAAGATTGATTGAGATGACATTAGAGAGAGAATGATAGGAAAAATAAACTAGGTATGTTAAAGAATTTGTGATATTAACTATGGATATTAATAGCAGATCTGGACTCGTTAGAATGGTTGATAGTAGGAGTTAATTAAGCAGTACAGGACTATATATGTGCATGTACAGAATTTTAATGTGATATATATATGAGTGTTGGTGGTGCAGGTACGTCTGAATGGAAATCAATTTCATTAAGTATGTATTTTGATATAAAACGATATAGTCGGGTAAAGCTGTGTGAAGTAATCATAAAATGTTGTTGATCTAATGGATAGATTGGTTTTTAGGATTTAATATATAGCTAGGAGTGAGACATATAAGTTTTGTTAGTTATTGTATCTTGGCTTATTTCATCATTATTGTTATATATGTGGATGATGAGGTATAAGAAAGAATTCGAAAGGAGTGGGAGTAATGGCAGGTTATAAATGGTGTTATATTGAATGATATGGAGGTTAGGAGATGAGGTGGAGGTTGCCTTATACTTAACTCTTATATAACTGCGGATCTCATGATTGGTTAATCTTACTTGTGCGAATTTCTGAAGAGAGTTTGAAGAGGTGGTAGATAGTAGATTTGGCCGAGGGTATTAGTAATTATTACTAAGGAGGGGGTTTGAAAAGTAAATACGTAGATCAGAGTAAGGTTTATGGGTCTATGTGAGTGGGACATGTCCTCAGTGTTAGGTTAGTTATTGTATAGATTTGTGGGATGTAGAAAAGTATTCTATACTTTTTCGCGACCAAAGTATGCTCATGATTACCGTATCTTTAAGATATGGATATTTAAGAGTATGTGATTTCGTGACCAGTGAGTGGAAAGGGAAAGGCGGATCGCTGGCGGAGATAGATGAAATTTAAGAGTAAAGTTGCTGGATGGCAGCTTTGTTTAATTGGCTTGCATAATGAGTCCTAGCTAAATTAAATTCTTGCTCATAGTGTGAATCGCTAATTCAGAGTGATGCTGAAGTCTCTTTGATTTGGTCATAGCGTTCTTTATCGATTGAGGGGTTACCTGTATATGTCTTTACGTACATTGGTAATAAATTTTTTTGAAAGTCCCTTCGACTCTACTATTGTCGGAGAGATATTTTAGATGAGTGAGTAATTGTTTTTATTTATTTATTGGGTATAAGATATCTTAAGTTTCACTGAGTGAGATTCAGTTTATGAATTACAAGGCTAGTGGACAGGCAGTAGCACTGGATCTTTAGGGTGAAACTTGTGAGGAATGATTATAAAGAGGAAGGGTATATTGATCTATATTTGAAGTGAGAGAGATTCGTGTGCGTCTGTGAAGGGTAGGGCGGACAATAACGTGTATAGAATAATGAAATTGGATGGATAAGATTTGTGGATATCAGAAAGGAAATTGTGTCTATAGTGGTCATGTTGTGCGCTTAAATGGGAGTGATATATGAAATAGTCCGGTTGTTAAGCGGAACCATGAGTATAAGTGGGGGGGGTAGATGGTGTGTTGGGGAATAGCGAACCTATACCAGGGAAGGGCATGCCTAAGTGGGAATTAGATTTCGCGTAAAAGAAGAAAGTGGGCATCGAGGTGCGGAGTCTGCCAAAACCAGGAACTTAGTCCTGTACTTGGATGGAGAAATTGTGACGCTCTTGGCATCAGGAGAACTGGAAAGGAATAAGCATGATTGTCGTATGTGAATGTGGTGGGG
>JABUQX010053469.1:22500-24136 GCA_015478945.1 Trachelipus rathkii
CGGCCTTCCGTCCCAGATTCGGGGTCATCTGGTTTGGTGATCCTATTGTTCATGACAACTTTCCTCCCAACTCTCCTACTATGGTCCGCCATACCACTCGTCGTCCATCGCCAGCACATACAACCCTCTCTCATAATGTCCACCTTGCTGAGATCCATGCCCCACCCAAGGGGATATCTACTGATTTTGCAACCTGTTCAGCGTCTTAGGTCGATGGCATATGTCCAAGTGCAACCTCTGAGCTCAATTATAATATCACGGAAACGACAAGGCCATTTTAATAGTCACGATTGGCCGTCCAAGAGTGGATCTTCCCAGACCAGACATTCTTACTCACTTGCTTATCGAGTCACAGATTTTTTAAAACAAAGGGAATCTGTTTTGCACTGAGGGACCTTGCTCACTCCTGCAAACTGGTTCGCTCGCTCAGCCACCCACGTGGACCGCTGACTGTGGACCAATTTGTGCCGTTTTCCTACTAAATTGTTAATATCCGCTAAGACTGAAAGCTCAAAAATAACTTGAATGATTCGGAAAGCTTAAATCCAATGCCACAATGACTCTTTAGACAACTCTTAACCATGAATTCGTCGTGTTGAAACTGGGGCCATTCAAGGGAGTCGTCGGAGGTATTGGATGAGAACCTGGCTGGATCAGTCTCCTTCGGGAAGAGGTGGCGCTGCTTCGTCGAGGTGGGTGGTTGGTGGGATAGGAAGAGGTGGAGAGTCCTTCCGCTTTTGTTCTCGCTCCCACATTTAATGTTTTGGGCTCCTTTTCTTATAAAGTACGGATTCTTGTGCCGCTGACAGGCTAATGATCTTTCGGCACTTGCCAGAACAAGACTGAAGCTGACTATGAAAGTTGATGTCAATTGGTCGAGATTTCGAAGATTCGGTCATGTCACGTTGTCGAAGGTCATGATAAATGATTCGGAGACAAACGATTTCATGCCCTTGAATGGTAGTGAATCGCCGATTAAATCTATCGAAAATCTTGTGGCTATATTGTAAAAGCTGACTGGACATTGTGTACAACAAAACAAAAATAATAAGGCTGTAATCAGCTATTGTATCGAGAATCCAGCAATATTAAAGAGGTCTAAAACTTGTGGCCCAGATGCCAAACGTGTTAAGAAGTATAGATCGCCAAGGGAGGACATATTTCTAGTAAAAACATGAAATGTATATCTATATAATTTAATAATATATATTATATATATATAATTATAATATATATATATAATTATAGTATTATATATTAATATATATATATATATATTATATATAATATAATATATATATATATATATATATATAATATATTCTTTCTTTTCTTTTTACCTTCCCTCTTTCCCAAGATTGGGGGTAAGGTGCTTGTAACAAGCATGGAAAGAAAAGCAGTAGAAACATGAAACTCAAACAGAAAGCCAGCTTACGCCCCTCTGTACATTAATTAGTGAGAAGTCGCAGACAGAAAATCCACCTAGAGCATCAGGGACATGCGACGGGACCTCACGTAGGTAAAGTCGTCATGTCAGGGTTTAACCTGGCCAGGTGGGCCACAACCATGCCCCATCAAGAACCCGCATTCTCTCTATATGCACCTTATTCTCGCTCTGCAACTCACATTCTCTCTT
>JABUQX010053470.1:0-10833 GCA_015478945.1 Trachelipus rathkii
AATTTGTGCTTCGTTCAGTTCGTTTGGGTGTTTAACCGTTTTCGCATTTATCATTGGCAACAACGTTTTCGTGCGCCACTTCATATATATATATAGATATATATATATATGTATATATATATATATATATATATATATATAGATATATATATATATATAAGATATACTATATATATATATATATAGATATATATATATATATATACTATATATATATATATATATATATATATATATATATATATATATATATATATATATATATATATATATATATATAAAAAAAAATATATAGATATGAATGAATATATAGATATATATGTATATAATTTATATATATATATATATATATATATATATATATATATATATATATATACTATATATATATATATATATATATATATATATATATATATATATATATATAATATATATATATATATATATATATATATATATATATATATAGATATATATATATATATATATATATATATATATATATATATATATATATATATATATATATATATATATATATATATATATATATATATATATATATATATATATATATATATATATATATAAGTATATTAATATATATATATATATATAATAATAGGAGGCCTGAAGTAATTTTTTAAAAAACACAGTGATTATTACATATATATTTTAGGAGACAGTCTTCTGATTGTGAAGGGCGTTAGCTTTCGATCCTTGCTGGATCCTCTGTCCGACGCGGTTGGTGGAAGACTAAAAATTTTTAATATTAAATCAATGAAAAGTGTAAAATTTAAATCAATGAAATAGTAAATAAATTAATTATGTATGTTTTGTTAGGATTTTTTTGAAAAAAGGTGTGGTGGTCAATAATGTGTTAAGTGTGGGGTCTAATGAATATTCGCCTAGTAGTTTGTTATAGTTCGGGATGTTTTTTATACATAGTGATTCAATTATTTTGCGTTGTAGGGGGTCAAGTACCTGTATGATAGGGGTCATTTTATTAAGGTTAATTTTGTGATTAAGATGTGATCTGTGTAAGGTGAGGGCAGAATTTTGTGAATCTTTTATGAGGTCTTCATTGTGTTGTTTTTTACGTCTAAGGAAGTCATTTGTTTCTCCAATGTAGCAAGAGTTACAGTTAAAACAGGGGATTTTGTATACACATTGGGAGATGGTTTGGGGAGTGTGTGTTGGAGGTTTGAAAATCCGTTTGAGAGAAGATGTATTAGAGGTGGTAAGTTTTAACAACCCTGTACGCCCCATTATTTCTAACACTAATTCTGTTTCTTACAAGCTGTCTTCTTGGCTTTCTCAACAACTCAAACCTTTACTTGGCCAAATCTCCACCTCTCATCTTAAAAACACTGAAGACTTCATCCTCAAAACACGCAATATTTCACCTCACACCAACCATATCCTTAGTTTTGACGTCACCTCTTTATTCACCTCTGTCCCCGTACCTTTCACCATCTCTCTATTAGAACGTTACTTCTCTGAAAACAATTACAACTTAGCTTATCCTTTCCCTTTCTTAAAAAAATTAATTTACCTCACTCTTGAACATAATTTCTTCCACTTTAACAATCTTTACTACAAACAAAACACTGGTCTTAGCATGGGCTCTCCTTTGTCCCCTATACTTAGCAACTTATTTATGGAGCTTATTGAGCACTTTTTTATCCTTAACCACCCTCTTCTCTCCAACACTACCTGGCTTCGCTATGTCGATGACATTTTTGTCTCCATCCCCCTAACCACTGACCCTAATATCATCCTTAATTTTATCAACTCTATACACACTAATATCAAATTCACTATGGAACTCTCTATTAACAAAACACTACCTTTCCTTGACACCCTTCTCTCTTGGCAAAATAGCCCGACATTCTTATATAGTATTTACCGTAAACCTACTTTTAATCCCTCTTACACTCATTGGTTTTCCTCACATACTACCAACACAAAAATTGGCATTCTCTCTTCCCTTTTTCTTAGAGCTTTACGCATATGTTCCCCCCCTTTCTTACAAACTGAACTTTATTACATCTTCACTACATTTAACAAACTTTCTTACCCCAAACATATCATAACTCGTTCTCTTAAAAAAGCCAAACAAAAGTTTTACAACCCAACCATTGATTTACCTCCCAAATCCTTTTCTTATCTACCCGTACCACATGTACCTCACACCTCTATCATAAGATCTTTACCTGAATCTTTAAAACTTACCACCTCTAATACATCTTCTCTCAAACGGATTTTCAAACCTCCAACACACACTCCCCAAACCATCTCCCAATGTGTATACAAAATCCCCTGTTTTAACTGTAACTCTTGCTACATTGGAGAAACAAATGACTTCCTTAGACGTAAAAAACAACACAATGAAGACCTCATAAAAGATTCACAAAATTCTGCCCTCACCTTACACAGATCACATCTTAATCACAAAATTAACCTTAATAAAATGACCCCTATCATACAGGTACTTGACCCCCTACAACGCAAAATAATTGAATCACTATGTATAAAAAACATCCCGAACTATAACAAACTACTAGGCGAATATTCATTAGACCCCACACTTAACACATTATTGACCACCACACCTTTTTTCAAAAAAATCCTAACAAAACATACATAATTAATTTATTTACTATTTCATTGATTTAAATTTTACACTTTTCATTGATTTAATATTAAAAAATTTTTAGTCTTCCACCAACCGCGTCGGACAGAGGATCCAGCAAGGATCGAAAGCTAACGCCCTTCACAATCAGAAGGACCTAAAAAATATAATATAATAATCACTGTGTTTTTAAAAATTACTTTAGGCCTCCTATTATTATATCTACATAACTTAGCGATTCACAGCTTTGAATTTATCTATATATATATATATATATATATATATATATATATATATATATATATATATATATATATATATATATATATATATATATATATATATATATATATATATATATATATATATATATATATATATATATATATATATATAGTTATATATATATATATATATATATATATATATATATATATATATATATATATATATATATATATATAGATATAGATATAGATATATATTTATTTTTAATTTTATATAAACTATAAACATCTATATATTTATATATATATATATATATATATATATATATATATATGTATATAATATATATATATATATATATATATATAGCGTGGCTAATGGAAAACTCCACATGGTTAAATTCTTATTTTTATTTTAAATCATTTAGAGTCCGGTTTATTTTTTTTTCAAGGTAGATTTTAGTTTTCTTAAAATAAGATTGTAATTTTATGATGTCTCTTCACTCTATTCATTCTATTGTATTATGAAAATATTTGTTTCAACTTTACCGAGAGATAATAATAAATCTTAGTTTCTAACTAAACAGTTTGAACGATACGGTTCATAATAGTTGTAAAAAATACGTTTTTAGTGTTTTTGCTTATAAAAATTAAAAACCACAATTAGTGTTTTTACTTTAGTGATTAAAAAAAGCTCTTGCTTTAGAATGTTATGGTTCATAATATAGACGGTTCATAATAGTTGTAAAAAAATGTGGTGTTTTGATTAGTTTTTTTTTTTACGTAGATTAACCTCAATTAGTGGTTTTTATTTAACTCCCAAAAACTTTTGTGAAATTTTTATTATATTCTGAAAATTATTGTCCTAAATATTAATTACAACCATTGTTTAATTTAATTCAAGACTTAATTTTAAAAATAGTGAGTGGTAAACTGGTAAATATATCTGACTTGTGTATAAATTAATTCATCATTCCTGTAATATCATTAATGTTATCCCTTATAAGTTACCACTATTAAAAGTAAAGCTAGAGACTTTAATATATACTGAAACTAAGTTGAGAGTAGTTATCTTACTGATATCATACTATTCATACAAGTACGAAGAGTATATTATACAAGCTATAACTGTCCAGCCCATCATATATGCATGTATATACCATATCTGACATATATTTGGATATAACAGATAATGATTCATATTTCAGAATGAACAGATTTAGAAAATTTTACGACTGCCTGACCAAAACTATGTCTTAGGTTTGCTAAATAATAAATACTAATGCTGTTTATGACAGGAAACAGGATGTTTACCTACTGGATGATTGGTTGTTAATATTCTTAAAAGAAAAGAAATCTGTTTATTTATTTCTTGTTTAGAGCTTTAGACTGCGAGGCATACAAAGCAAAATGAGCAAGTTTGAAAATTTTGTTTCACTGAGGTGTAAATAATGGGACAAAACATTGGTTTATATATTAAATGTAACCGCAATCAAAATGAAATTCTTAGAAAAGTAAGATAGAGAATACAACACAATCGGGAAAAGGAAGCTAAATATTCAGAAAAGAACATTCGGGAAAATATTATTTGTCAGTCAGAATCTGAAACTATCACAGTAATGTTGAAAACTCTCGTCAAACTCATTCCAAATACTTTTTTTTACTAGCACTCACTGTCAGATCTTACAGTACATCATCATGAGATTGACCTACAGCGACTAAGTGCCAGGTCTTCAGTTTTATCACATGCGATCATGCACATTTATTACTTGTGCTAAATTAACATACATTTCCCTCAAGTGTTGATTTCAACACACACGCCACAATATATTTGCTTAACCAACCGATTATCATCTATGCTTTCTATATGACCAAACCCCCTTACTACACTCGTTTATCCTTATTTTCACGTCTTTCGTCACACCTCCTCCCTAATGCGCTCATTACTAATTTTAATTTTTTCACAGACTGAAGCTCCTATAAAATTATGCATCTGAACAGACTATACCATAGATATATATCACTTAATCCGCACCATAGTTTTACTAATATACTTAATACCATTAACATTGCCTAAGCAGAACAGACACTCAAGACTTAGTTCTTTTGCATTCAGTAAAGATTTAATTACCAGTCACCAACCTAACTTCACAATTTGCCTATCTACTTTCCTATATGGGCTTCGACTCTGGACTACAGTGGGCTATATATTTTAAACTCAGGGATGGCATTTTTAGTTTTTTTATGTGTAATAAACCAATAAACCTATTTTATGCTACGCTCGTTTTATTTCAATCATGACTAAGGCAAAAAAAATCGAAAAAAAACGCTCGAACAAGAATAAAAAATACGTTTATTCCCTATTTATCACAAATCCTAAATCATCTGCATACAATAAGTAAGGCACCCTTTTCATTCTCCATCAGTTTAACACCCTCCCTTGCTACAAATATAGATATATTATTTTATTATTTATTAACAAAAGAATTTATATATATATATATATATATATATTTATTTATATATATATATATATATATATATACTATATATATATATATATATATATATATATATATATATATATATATAATATATATATATATATATATATATTTAGTTTATTATTTTATTAACAATAAATCAAAAGCAAATTTTGAGTTGCAAATTTTCATTTTTTAAAATTTTTGCAGCAGTGTAGAGGATGTGACAGAACGAGTGAGAAATATAGGCCTTCACTCTGAACCTGGAAGAGATTTGGAACAAGAGGAGATTCATATCGAGCATTTGGTACTTCAGCAACGATATTTTTATGTTCTCAGAAGAATATCTCGTTACATGAGTCTTGGGTCTCAATCTTTAAATGTCAGAAGATTTCGTCGTCTAGAAAGTTTGATGGATGAAGCGCTTATTCTTCAAAGAAGATGTGAAAGACTTCCTACTCGGTATATCAATTTCCAATTTGATTTTCGTCGGGATGGAATAAGTCCTCGATACTCTTTCGATCCTATTAGTAGAAATCCTGGTACCAATTTACAGACTAATCAACGTAATGAGCAGATGAGACAAACAAGGCATCAACTATATAATGTGCGAAGAAGGCTTCGACACGAAAGATTATTCAATTTAAATAGGAATTTGTCTGACGCAGAATCCGAATCCGACCAAGGTGTGAAGATCAAAATATAGAATAGCGAAACTCCTTGCTCTTTAATTTGCCTGTCTCACAAAAATTTTAATTTTTTCAATTTATATTTAATATATTTTTTAAATTTTTTCAATTTATATTTAATATATTTTTTTATTTTTTTCAATAATTTATTTTTAAATGTAAATAAAATCTTAGCATTAAATATTCCAAATATATTTTCTTTAATTTATCCAAACTTGAATTTATTTAATTACATTAAGAAAGAATGGTGGGGTGGTGTAAATACTTTGTTGCGACGGTCCAAAAGAATAAAGTATGTGCTAATAGCCTACATTGAAATTACTTTGAAAACACATTATTATAGGAAAATGGTAACTCATCGTTAACTTTTTGATATTAATTGAGAACCTTAAATATTATATATATATAATATATATTATATCTAATAATACACCACCTTATATATGAAAATATATATATATATATATATATATATAGTATATATATATATAATATAAATATAATAATCATGATAATACACCTTCTCTCGCCAAGACGGGGTAAGGTGCATAACATGCACCGGAAACAGAAAAGTGGTACAAGAATATGACGCAAGTCGAAAAGAAAGCCCAGCCTTACGCCCCCTTTATATATATATATATATAATAAATATATATATATATATATATATATATATAATATATATATATATAATATATATTATAATTATATATTAATATTATATATATATATATATAAGAGAGAGAGAGGATGCGCTATCGAAATGATGAGGTTACTTCCCATTGGGCATTTGGGCATAGGGTACATCCCATGATACCCCGGTGTCTAATGCCTTGCCCCTCTTGAGTTCAAATTCACTCTTCTTACACAGGAATAGACTCTCTGTATCACACACAGACCATAAGCACTTACACTGTTAACTGACAACACCTTCTTATCTGTCGCCAATGTGTAGTGTGGAGAAAGAGTTTCTCACAAGTTTATTCTGCATACCGTAGGAGGTGGCTAAAGGGACAGTAGAAGTTGGGTTGGGGACCAACTACCACTTATTTATAACCAAGGAACGCTTATCCCTGTCTTGAACCTGGTCGTAATCGCCGTAAGCGACTTTTTATCTTCCGGAGAAATTGTATGAATCGTTTGGGTACACGAAATGTTAGAAAAATAAATGGTGAGGAGAGAGTGGGATAGATGTATTTAGAAAGGATAAATTTGAGTTGCTTGCTGTGAGTGAAACGAAGATGAAAGGAGGTGGTGAAGATGAGTTTTGTGGTGTGGTGAAGTGGAGAGGAATGAGAGGGGGAGAGATGGATTTGCAATTCTGATGAGTGACCTGTGGCACGGAGCTATGGTGGATTTTTTTGTGTGTAAGTACCAAAATTCTATGTTAAAAATTTTAAGATCGAAAAGGTCAAGGTATGTGAGGCTGTAACATAAGGTATATCTTAGGGTTATTCTGAGGAAAGCGTGACTTTCTGGGATAATATTAATGAGGTTTTGGATAGGGTGTGTATTACCTTCAGATTGGATTGTGTTGGGCGACTTAAATGGTTGGATAGGTGTTCGAAAAAGTGATGATATAACTGGTGCCTTTGGGGTTGCGAGAGAAAATGAGAATGATAGGAAAGTGATTGATTTTTGTGAGAAGAGAGGTATGTTTTTAAGTAATACATTCTTTTTCTACAAGAGTATTCATAAGTATACGAGTTGGGGTAGGTAGAGATGGTATCACAGTGAAAATTGTCATTGATTTTGTTCTGGTAAAGAAGGAGATGTGTGAAGTTTGTGATGGAGGTTAAATCGGTGAGTGTGTTGGGGATGGGAATATCAAATCATTTTGTTGTTTTATGTAAGATGAAGTTAGTGGGTTCATGGATGGAGAGGAAAGAAACTTGAAAAGAAGTGATGAGAAATTAAGGGCGAAAAGTTAAACGAACAAGGTTATAAAGAAAATTATGTGATAGCGCTTGCAAATAAATCATTTGAAATGTGAACATGAAAACTGAAGAAACATGTAAGTCAAACTTTGTTGTGTGCTAGATGAAGTATGTGGATTTGCTAAAGTAGGAAGTAGGCAATGTCAATAGTGTGGTACCAATAAAATGATGCAATCGCTTAAAAGTTAAAAAGCGTGGTTGAATGTGCTAAAACAAATGATGAGTTATCAAAAGAAAGTGTATGGAAAAATATAATAAGCAAGAAAAAAGAGGCAAACAAAATTGCAAACGTAGGAGGAGAGAGAGGTTGAATGATGATTTACAAGGGAATATTAAGATCTTCTGGATGGAAGTACGAAAGCCTAAGGAAAAATAGTAATGGGGAATCTTTCATGAAGAATAAGATGGTACTTTCATAACTGATAAAATGGATGTGAGGAGAGTGTGGAAGATCACTGATCTAAAAATCGCATAATGCTATTTAATTTTGCTATATGTAGGGGTGATAGAATTAGATGTAGGGGCGGTGTAGAAAAAGATGTTAGGACTGATGGAAAATGGAAGAAAGTGGAGGGTTCCCTGCTTATTGCTAGCTGATTCGGTTTTTGTGTTGCGAATCCGAAGAAAGTTTGGCAGAGTACATCAAAAGGATGGGTTTTAAAGTAAATGTAGATAAAGAAGTAATGTGAGGCAGTAAGAACAGGCAGTATCCGCAGGTGTGAATCATAAATGGTGAGCAATTAGAACAAATATCAAGAGTTTTAATATGTAGGCTATTTGTTGGAATGATAAAGGAAGCGGATGATGGCAGTGCGTGAAAGTTCGTAAATAGTAGTAAGAAGGCTGGTGGAACTAAGTCTTCAGTGAGCTAGGGTTTTGCATAAGGGTATGACCGTATGTTGCATAAAAATATTAAGAAGTATAAAGACAACTGTGTTTGAATCGGAGCTTGTTTTTTTTTCTCTATTTTTTTTTCTCTATTTTTTTCTGTTGATCGAGTCGTTTATCAAAACTAAACAATCTTTTTTTTGTGAAAAGTGAAAACTGTATATATTCTTAAAAAGCTAAGAATTATGGAATCACTTTTTCATCTGGACATTTTCATCTAAAGTAAATAGGTACTTGACGTTTCATAATACTGCTTTCCCTGTATAGGTTTGAGATTATCGTCTTTGAATGGAGTTTTTATCCTTAAACGGCTTTTATTTAAAGGATGAATTTATACTAGTAAAACTTGAAATAGTTTCGTTTCCTCCCCTCTGCCGCACGTCACCAAATTTCAAACTGTCCAGGGTTTTATATTTAAACTTTAATGTATATATAAACGCTGACTGATTGTTTATTTAACAAACTTCAACAACCTGCAAAAATATCCTTCGCTTGCATAACGCAAGTAATGTGGGGCATTGAGAACGAGGTTTTTTTTCATATCTTCTTGTTCGAAGCTTTTTTAAGTAAATTCCAGCACTTCGAGGCATTTAAATATATGCAATTAAAAGAAACCTAAAAAAAGTTTGAGGGGGGCAGGTTTTATGACTTTAAAATCTACTAAGTAAATATGTTCTACGCCTGAAGACGTAAAAGTATACGAGACCCTGGTTGATAGGAAATAAAATTCTTTCAAGAAAAAGTTGTATTGTCTTTGGACTCGGTATTAGTCTTCATCAGTGAACAAAATGGTAAGTTTACCTTCTGATAATCAGGTGTACAAATAAAAATTATTTAGTAATAAATATAATTAAGACTAATTTTGTAAGTATCTCAGAATTTTGGAACAATTATACCTCTTGATTGTGAAGACATCTATTAAGGTATCCTTATTTCCGGTTCCTGCCAAGATATACAAATCCTTCGGCTAATGAGTTTCGAGCTGTTTTCTCAATTAAGTAATTGCAATTTTACAATTTTTACAATTTTACAATTCGTTAATAAACTATTAAAAAATAATTTGAGAATAAAAGGACCATTCATTTCCCTTTTATGTTTGACTTACTTGATCTTACAGTTTGTTACCGGTGTTAATGCATGGTAGTGAAAGTAAAGAATGGAATAAGATGTATAGATGTAAGGTATAATCTGCTCGGATGGATAATATAGAGAGTGAATTTGTTATTAAATCACTCAAATGGTTAATGAAACGTATTATGAAGTTGTGTGGTGAGAAGCTTAAATGAGAGAATAAACGAGAGTTTGTGAGATGGTTTGGTAATAAGGAGAGATATTGATGATAAGTCGGATTGGTTAAAGTGGTAAGTGTGCTGGGAATAGACCCACAAGAAATGCCGCATGGGGATATCACAGAGGGGAGAGCTAGTAAGATTCAATTTGTGCAGTAATGCCTGAGAAAAAAAAATTATATATAGAAGTGTGTAATAGCTGGGGTTTTGTGAAGGTGGTATTGTTGCTTGCCCTAGCCCAAGGGTTGAACCCTATATAATGACGTGTACCACAGCGAGGGTACAGTCAACAGTCTTGTGAGGCAATTAGAGAATTTTATTTGATTGCGAGCGAGTCTCACTTAAGGGTAATTGATGGAATGATATAGCGAGAGGTGGGATTCCGTTTCGACATACGTCATGTCTTCTTCTTTAACAATACCTGATTTCCGTGCATATGTGGCACCCTTCCAATATCCGTGGAAGTGAATAGAAGGATAATGAATGAAAAAAAATTAACATAAATAAATATTGTATAATATATAATATATATATATATAATTATATATAAGACTAATATAATATATATATATAAATATATATATATATAAGTATATATATATATATATATAATATATATATTATATAATATAGCTAAGGGTAGACAGAGTGGGTGAGATTTACAACGTAGCAGATAGACAAG
>JABUQX010053471.1:0-11999 GCA_015478945.1 Trachelipus rathkii
AAATTTGCGCCGCTATATATATATATATATATATACCATATCTATGGGATGTAGACAGGAGGGTCAGGGGTTCAACCTCCAAAATTATTTTCGCGATCAAAATTTTTGATTCCTTAAGTCTCAATAATAATAATAATAATAATAATAATAATAATAATAATAATAATAATAATAATAATAATAATAATAATAATAATAATTAAATAATATTATATTTATTAATGGAAATGAGAGAGACATGTTTGTGGTCCGTAATGATTTCTTAGGTCAAGTGGCTGTTCTCATATATGTATAAAATATTTAGACCAGGGACTTAAATGTAAGGTTTCCAAGTTTGCAGATGATAGCAAATTGGCTACCTCAATAAGGAATAATGATGGATGTATAAAGATTTAAAAGATAAGAGGAGGGAGTGTAATCGTTGATGGGATGAGCAGGTTCATTCCTTCTTCAGCCAAATCTTTTCTTTCCTCATTCATTCCTTCTAAAACTAAAACTTTCTTTCCTCATAATCCTGGTTCGATCGTGCCTATTCTCTGGCCATTCAGGCTAGAGACAGTACTTAATCGGTGTGGAAAAATTCTCGTTCTCCTATCACTCTCGCTAATTTTTCATTAAGCTAGAAATCGTTGCAGGGATATACTCTTCGACGAGCAAAGATGACTTTTATCAAAGGAAAGTGCGCTAACCTCCTTGGTTCTCCTACTGACAAATCTTTCATCTCCAGCAACTTCTGTAAATCTGCCTTTCCTCCTCTTATTTGATCTGATCATTGTGTTGCTAATTCTCCAACTGAAAAGGCTAATCTCTTCGGCCCCTCGCTCAGCTATATTCTCTATGTCTCAATACTAGCACTTTCCCTCCCTCAGTGTTGGAAGCTCTCACATGTCCAACCTATTCCGAAAAAGGAAGCCGCTCTGATCCTTCTAACTATCGCCCTGTAGCTCTCACTTGTATTCTATCTAAGATCTTTGAAACCCTTCTCAACTCACTTCTTAGATCATCTGGAAACTCACTCCGATCGCCAGTACGGCTCTCGTTGCACGAAGTCTACTGGCGATATATGTCCTATCTCACCGATTTATGGTTTTTAGCTCCTTAGGAACTATGGGGAGACTTGGGTGGTGGCGCTTGATATCCAAAGCATTTGACCGAGTATGGCACGCGTCACTGCTCTCCAAGCTCCCCTCCTTTGGGTTTCCTCCTTCTCTTTGCTTACTTATATTTAGCTTTCTTTCAAATCGCTCAATATCGGCTGTTGTTGATGGGACGACTACTTCTTCTTTTCTGTCAATAGTGGTGTTCCTCAGGGTTCTGTATCTCCTACTTTATTCCTACTTTTCATTAATGATCTTCTCACCTGCACCTCTAACTCTATCCACTCGTATTCCGATGACTCGACCCTTCATTCTTTAACTCATATCAATTCTACTCCCACTTTTACTTCTGGAATTGCCTCTAGTCTTAATCTTTCCGATTTTATTCTTGCTGATACATAGAAATAACTTTGTGAAATTCAATTCTTTAAAAACTCAACTTTTACAAATCTCCTTCTCCAAAATACCTTCTAACTTTCCTGTCTCTTTCGACGGTTCTGTCGTCTCTCCTGTTGACAATATAAACATCCTTGGCCTTAACATGAACAAAAAAATGTCTTGGAAACCTCACATCACAACGGTTGCTAGGGCGGCCTAAAAGAACTGGAAGTTCTGTTTAGACTGTGAGACTTTCCTCCTTTTCTCAGTTGCTCCGCTATACAAAGGTCTCATCCGCCCATGTATGGAGTACTGCTCTCATATCTGGGGGAGGGGGGCTCTGGTTTCACCCGGCTTTTGGAGAGGGTCGAGTCAAAGGGAAAAAGGCTTATACACTGTTCTGTACTTTCCAGTCATCATTTAATCTTCAGCTCTTCAGTATTTCAGTTTCAGTACATCATGATTATAAGAAATTTGAGTGGGGGCGTAATTTTAATGCGGGGGGATGTAAGGGTGGCTGTCGCAGTAACCCCGACTCCACCCTAATATTATTTCTGAAAGGTGCAACACTAATATATATATATATATCTATTCATAATTATATATATTATTATTTCCATTTATGCTTCTAATCATATGCACTTTCTCCCATCCTACTAATGTATCTATCTTTAGGTAAAATAAGTAGACTAGTCATTTGCAGACAATATTTATTCTGATTTTATGAAAGTGGACATTTTCCACCACAACTCATTTTTGTCTCTTGCTGTCAAGAGGAGTTACACATCGCTGGAAGTAAGTCTTCACAGTTTCCAATCTTGATGTTAGATGTGTAACCAGCAGCTCCATTGATTTATGAGTGCTAACCCCCTTTTTCTTCACAGACTTTTCTTCAATCAGCAGACCATCTTTTTAAGACCTTCTCAGTGCCCTTGCTGAGGGATTAATTCCCATAGGGTAAGCACTCATTGTAGCTTCAATATCATTCTTATTTAATTTTCATTCACTGTAATAACAGCATGGAGCTTCTCTATATTTGACTTGTCTACATTACAGGTGCTATTCTTGGGACCATCATTCCCTATTGCCAGTCTTGGGACCATCATTGCCTACAGCTATTTTAGGGTGCTAATTTTGGAATCACAACAATTACTAGTTTTGGGACCTATTTCAGCTTTTTGCTTATCGTGGGGCTTCTGGCCTCATTTTTGTGCCTCATTCCCATTCTGCTTTTGGTCTTGCAACGCAACTTTACTGATCCAATTGGACTCTTTTCATCAACTGCAAGGCAAGGATTATTAAAGAAGATCAGAAATACTTCACAACCAAGTTGAGTTACGGTTCCTATTTCTGCATCTCACACACACAAACAAATTAATTCAATGTTCCATTATTATTTATATTTTCTATGTAAATAATATTTGGAAATTCGAACATACAGTTCCGTCTGTAATTACTCTTAATGCAGACCATGATTTTACAGGACCTTGAAAGGTCACGAATGATGTAATTAGCTTCCCTCCCTTAAAAGTTAGTTTTTAAATAAAATTAGAAAAGGAAGCATTTTGTTTCTCCCCCTTCTACTCAGTTAACATTTAATGATTACTTATTTACGGAGGGAGAGGAAGTTATTCAAATCAACGAAGTTGCTGATGAATAGTTTGCTGCCTAGATGTCTCTTTAGTTCGTTCTGGTAAGAAACTCGTTTACCGTTAGAAAAAGCTTAGGCTAATTAACAAACTAACAGAACCGTAGAGCTACAGTGATAGTTATAGTATTAACTTACTAACTGATAGTATAGTTTTCCTATTAACCTATTAACCTAATAACCGGTGGATTTGATCATTACCGTCCTTATTAGTATCTGAACGCAGTTGTAGTCATAGTATCAGATTTTAGTTCTGAGTTTAAGTGTGAATGTTTGGGGACTTTCTTTCTTCCGGGTCATTTCAGTTCGGAGCGCCATAACTTCCCTTGCGGGCTTCAGATTCACTGAGTGCTTCGTCACTCTCCCCAACATCATCTTAAATTTAGTAGTGATCTCCAACACTTAATGCTGCTTGGTGATTTAGTAAAATCGTAATCAAGTCCTGCTTCTGCTTTTCAGTTATCTGTAATGCAGCAATACCGAATTCCTCCATTAAGCGTTCTACAGTCCAGGTAGATGTACCATTAGAATCGGACGTTTGAGTCACGTCCACTCGTAGATTCTGGACTTCTATTTTTGCTTCGGTAGTAAGAGGAAATAATTGTCCAATAGTGGTGTTTTTCCGAATATACTGAGGGCGGTCGGAAACATTAAGGACGGCAATTTGAGGTCGAGGAGTGTTAAGATCCACTACCCCAGAGACAGAAATAAGAGAAGGATGTTCATTTCCTTGGAACCCCACCAACACTGGTGGTACATCTGAAGGACCCTTAATGTCCAAAAAGCTGCATGAAAATGGGGAAATCAAAATTGAATGGACCAAAACACAACTGAAAAAGGGTCTATTAAAGCAGTAATCCCTAGCAACAACCTCTAGCTTACCCTCAGAACGATAAACAAGTTCCCTACGAGACAAATCCGGTAAAAGATTTAGTTCCCGCAGAGAGGCTGCACCTAGGACCATTAACTCAGGCATATACGAGACAAATCCGGTAAAAGATTTAGTTCCCGCAGAGAGGCTGCACCTAGGACCATTAACTCAGGCATAAATTCGGTAGGAACTATAAAGAAAAGAGTTGGAGGAACAGAAAACCCATTTTCGAAAAAGAGCGGAATTTTTATGTAGTTCTGTATATAAACTACATGATTACGTTGCAACCCGCTAATGGCTTTTATACCGACTTCGGCAGAGGGCAGAAGCTCAACATGGCTGAGATGGTCAGAAACTAGAGATGAACTTATCAAGCTGACGCCTGATCCGCTATCAACCATGCAGCCGTAAAAGCCTGAACTATTCTGAGAAAAAGCTACACAAATTACAAGTGGATCGACTTTGGTGGTATTAAAATCCACCGATATCGTCCTTAAATCTTTTTTCACTGTAGCTTTGCTAATAGTTGCATTTACACCTGAGTAAGAGGATGTAGTGTCTAATGAGGCAAGTGTTTTCCCCTGAGTGTCTGATGTTACAACATCCACACAAGGACTAACACTACTACTATCACTACTGCTAACCACTACTGTTTCTGTATGAGAGTGACTAACACTACTGCTAACTGCTACTGTATCTGCACTACTACTATCACTGCTACTACTAACTGCTGCTACAGTTTCTGTAAGAGAGGGACTAGCACTACTACTACTAACCACTAAGGTTTCTACATTACAACTAGCACTAATGCTATCCTCTACTATTTTTTCAGCATGAGGAGCCACTATATGGTTCAACATGGACTGCTGTAAATTCGTCTCCACCGGATGGCTCATTTCCGGGGAGATTTGGAGTTTAAAGCTCCCGCTTGATCTGCTTCTGATGGGCCCATACATTTTCCTTCGTAGTGCGACTTTTTGCACCAATCGCATGGGTCCAGAAATTTTCGTTGCGGAAGCGGAGTGTCACGTGTATTAGTTCGTGACTGCTGGTGTGTATTGTCCGCGCGTGGGGAATTACTATGTTTCCTGTTTTGACCAGAGGATTGTGGTGATCTGTTATGTGTATTCCTCTGAGTCTGATTGCGCGGTGGTGTTCTGTGTGTGAATTATTCCGAGCATGTGGGCTTTGCAAAACGGACACAGCTACCAGAAGGTTGGTTATTCTGTTGGTTGTACGCGGCAGGAGATCTTAAGGATTACATATGCATTCTTACATTGCCCCTACCCACTTCGTATTATTTATATATGTAATATTAATAATGTGTTACTTCATTACAAGAAATTCTCCATTTAAATCCAGACATACCCTCTGTAGGTAAATACATCTCATATTTATCATCAATATCTAATTAAACATTACACCAATTTCCTTGCTCACTTTACCTAATATTTATAACTACATACTACAAGTTCATAGTCACCCCGATCTTCTTTCTGGCAAATAGCAGAGCATCATCCCGAGAATAACTTGTAACATTATTCACCATTGTATGCCCAATTTCTCACACAGAGTAAATCGCAACAGGGTGTTTCTGTTAGTGTTCTCATTGCGATTTGTGTGTGTCTGTGTATTGTTGTGACTAACGCTCGCTAGTGTTTTGGGAATTTCTCTGTAACACCGCCTATTTGACTGTTAGTGAGGATGAGGGGATAAGAATTTTCTTATTCTGATATGTTTTCTCTTTGTTTGTGAGACTTTGTCTATATATGAGATTCTGAAGAACAGTCGGACCAACCTGGGATTTACAATGTAATCGATGATTGTTTTGAGTCAAGGTCAGTCCTTTGATTATCCGTTTTTACTGTTATTTTCGCCTGGCGTAAATTGTTAGGACATACTGCTATGTAGATTTACCCTATGTGTTTGTAATCTGCGATCGAAAGAATCGGCTTAAGCTTACAATCCTTACTCCAGAGTACAACGTTCAGATACTATCTCCTCAATTTGTTGAATGTATTTCTGAAATCGTTCTCTAACATAGGAGGTCGGCTGAGGAGAAAAGCTAGTTCTTTCGTATAAGAAACTACTGCTCTCTCATAATCTAGAGCCGTGATAAAGTTGCACTATTACTTGCTAGACTGTAACTACAGGCGAAGAGCATCATCATACGGGATACTCTTCGCCTGGTGTTCGATATGCTGATGAATAAGCTTTTAGCTTATGTTCATTCTTCCGTTTTTCTTCTTGGTGAAACCAAGCCAACAAAGTTTCTTTGACGGATCCGTAATTTCTATCATCCTTGATGATGAGCTGATACAACTGAAGGAAAGAACCTTCAAGTTGT
Organism: Trachelipus rathkii; assembly: GCA_015478945.1. Lineage (NCBI taxonomy): Eukaryota > Metazoa > Arthropoda > Malacostraca > Isopoda > Trachelipodidae > Trachelipus > Trachelipus rathkii. The sequence goes on from JABUQX010053471.1 coordinate 6,342, forward strand.
CTTCCTAACAAGCGCAACCACTGATGAGGCGAGTTAGGGTAGTTGAATGAACAGAATTGTTCGAAATCTAGGCGGAAGTAACTAAACAAGATCCTGGGTCAGCTCTTGAACTTTCCTGGATCTACCACCTTGACCTTCCGCGAATTCTTTGCTATTTCAGCCAGATACAATATGGATTGTGACATCATAAGCATGTGTCGTTCTAAAACGTCCAATCTAGAAGGAGCAAAGAACTGCGGTGGTACTTGATTATTGGCTGTGTTGTATGTTGGTGGTGGTGGTGAAAAATAAGGTCTGTGGTCAATTTGTCCTGCAGGACCTGTTGATCCATGTTGACGATGATCTGATGGTGCTGATACTGCAGCAACTGGAATCGGCATTGCGGAAATACTTGAAGTCAAAGGGTCAACGATACCTTGACTTTGGAAAGGAGAGTTTACAGTTGTCTGAACGTAAGTCACGTCAGTCGGTTGTGTATTAAGGGGTGTCGTGTACGTCGTGTAAACAGCGTCAGAGGGTGACACTCCATAAACATGTGCTGTCGTGTATGGATTTGGTTCCGACATAGCTATTACAGGAGAACCAGAAGGAGAACCGAAATTTAGTAAAGAAAAGTCTGTTCCCAACAGATCTGTAATACCAGGAACAGTAACACTGGGGGGAACAACCCTAGCAGGTTGTGGTATTGGTTGTGGTTGTTGCTGCTGTCGCAACAACGCAGTCTCCTCCTTAAGGAACTTGAATTCCTGTGTCAAAGTCGTGACAAACTCCTGCAAAGGAGTGTCCAACACAGGCTCTACATTAGAAGGACGTCCCCGAGCGAAAGCTGGGTCTCGTCTCTGCTCTTTCTCTTTCTTTTCCTTTTCCCTGATAAAATCCAACATTTCCCTTTGTGTTGGTGGAGGTAAATCTTCCACTTCATCACCCACATTCACCAAAACTTGCGCTCCTACAGCTACCCTCTCCCCATTATCACCATTCTCGCCCCCATTCAAACTCTGCAACTCTGAAAATCTGTTAGAAGGCTGCATTATGGTTAGGCAAGATATTATATTTCAAATATAGTCAATATATCAGTATATCACAAAAATAATTATGACAAAAAAAATGATGATAAGAAAGAAAGGTGTTTGCGACAGACGAAGTGAATTTGTTTAAAGACAGTGCAGTATCTATTATAGAATTCCAAACAAAATTTTGTATGAATTTTTTATATTGCTGCGTAGACCTCGAGTTAGCTTGATCTGGTACTCGTTATCTACCACTATAACTATTATGACTACTGGTACGGTTGATCTACTGACCTAACTCTATTACTACCACTATTCAAGTCATTCAAAAATCAGTCATACGCGTTCCTTCAGGAACCGGAGAAAACATTCGCGTCGCTGTTCGGCGCGCCACTAATTTAAGATGATTATATATATAATTATATATATTAAATATATATATATATATATTTAATATATATATATATATATATATCTAATAAATATATAATATATATAATTAATATCAGATACTAGTATATCTGTGTGCTCTTGATTCTCAATAGTGGTGTTATGATCTGTTAACTTGGGCATGGTATATGCTGTGAGAACCAATGCGTCTTTTGTGGTGAACCCTCCGATCCCCCAGCACGTGTATATGAATTCATCTTGTTATTGTCATTCCGTGGCATTAAAGCATTTACCTTCATGCATTTCTTTCAACCTATTATTTCTTTTCCCCACATTTTTCATAATATTTCCATTCTTCTCAATCCTACCTCCTTTTATCACAGACATCATACTCATATCCCTGTGTGTGGCGGAGAAGAAAGAATGCCCACATCGTATGTCTGCGTGTCGTAGCGCCGACTAAGGGGACGGTGATAGTTGGGGTGGCTGCTACTACCAATCTATCTCTTGCCAAATGCTAATGCAGGCCTCGAGAGGGGTCGTGATCGCCGTAACGGCCTTCTATCTTTCGGTGAAATGTTATGAATCGTATGGGTATTGGAATGTCAGAGGAAATAAAGTTGAGGAGCAAGGGAGAGAGGCTGATGATGTATTTAGAAGGGCAATTTGGAATTTGCTCGCTGTGACTGAAACAAGTATGAGGACTGAAAGAAATTGAGTGTGTGATGTGAATGTGGTGCGTGCCCGGTGTGGAACGAGAATTGAGAGAGGAGCAGAGGAAGTTGCAATTTTGATGAGTGACTGTTGGTAAAGAGCTTATGGTAGACTTTGATAGAGTGTGGAGTCCTAGAATTCTAAATGGTTAATTTAAGTTTGAAAAGGTCAAGGTATGTTTTGGTTGTGACGTATGGTCCATCTAGGGAAACGCTCTGTTGGGAGGCACGCAGTGACGAAAGCCACTCAGTGAATCTGAAGCCCGCAAGGGAAGTTATGGCGCTCCGAACTGAAATGACCCGGAAGAAAGAAAGTCCCCAAACATTCACACTTAAACTCAGAACTAAAATCTGATACTATTACTACAACTGCCTTCAGATACTAATAAGGACGGTAATGATCTAATCTACCGGTTATTAGGTTAATAGGTTAATAGGAAAACTATACTATCAGTTAGTAAGTTAATACTATAACTATCACTGTAGCTCTACGGTTCTGTTAGTTTGTTAATTAGCCTAAGCTTTTTCTAACGGTAAACGAGTTTCTTACCAGAACGAACTAAAAAGACATCTAGGCAGCAAACTATTCATCAGCAACTTCTTTGATTTGAATGACTTCCTCTCCCTCCGTAAATAAGTAATCATTAAACGTTAACTGAGTAGAAGGGGGAGAAACAAAATGCTTCCTTTTCTAATTTTATTTAAAAACTAACTTTTAAGGGAGGGAAGCTAATTACATCATTCGTGACCTATCGAGGTCCTGTAAAATCATGGTCTGCATTAAGAGTAATTACAGACGGAACTGTATGTTCGAATTTCCAAATATTATTTACATAGAATATAAATAATAATGGAACATTGAGTTAATTTGTCTGTGTGTGTGAGATGCAAAAAACATTAACCGTAACTCAACTTAATTATTCTATTTCTTCTGATGAGTCCAATTGGATCTGTGAAATCCCAAGATAAGCAATAGGCGATAATGCCCCAAGAATAGCAAATACTGACGTGCTCCCAAGAATAGCAAAGACTGATGCTCCCAAGAATAGCACCCTAATCGAGGTCCCCAGACTGGCACCTATAATCAGACAAGTCAATTATATAGATAAGCTCCATGACTGTTAATACAGGGAATGAAGAATCATTAAAAGTGATATTGAATCTAAAATGAGTGCTTACCCTATGGGAATTATCCCTCAGCAAGGGTACTGAGAAGGTCTTAAAAAGATGGTCTGCTGATTGAAGAAAAGTCTGTGAAGAAAAAGAGGGTTAGCACTCATAAATCAATGGAGCTGCTGGTTACACATCTAACAACAAGATTGGAAACTGTGAAGACTTACTTCCAGACAGAGATGTGTAACTCCTTTAGTTGTACAAAACAAAATTTTAGTCTAACTTTAAAAACAAAATAAAAATTGTCTGAATTTACTAGTCTAATAATATTTACCTAAAGACAGATAATTAGTAGGATGGGAGAAAGTGCATGTGATTATAGACATGCAAAGGAAAATATACATACTAATTATTGATATATAGATTTTTAACTATATATTATGTGTTGCACTCTTTCAAAATAATTATCAGGGTGGAGTCGGGCTACTGCGACAGCCGGGACACGTTGAAGAGAGTACGATTTTTTGGGATAATGCTGAATGAACTGTTCTGGCATGGGGTGAGTGGCAGCTTCAGATTGATGTTTTGGGGGGACCTGATGGTTGGAATAGGTGATCAAAAAAGATGGTATAACAGGTGGTTTTGGGGTGGCGGGAGAAAAATGAGATGGTAGGAAGGTGATTTGATTTTCTGTGAAGAGAGAGGTATGTGTGTAGTAATACTATTCTTTTAACCACAAGAAGTATCCCTAATGTATACTGATGTTGGTATGTAGGTAGAGATGTGCTCTTGTAGTGAAAAGTATGATTTGATTTAAGTGTTGGTGAAGAAGGAGATGTTGAATATGTGTTGGATGTTAAATCAGTTAGGGGGTTTAGGAATGGGATTATCAAATCATTATGTTGTTCTATGTAATTTAAGTTAATGGGGGTTTGGATGGAGAGGAACGGTGATACGAAAGGGAAGTCGGTAAATTAAGAGTGAGAGTTAAGTGAACCAAGATAATAAGGATAAGTATGTAAGTAGCGCTCGCTAGTAAAACGGTTGATGTGAACAAGTTGATACTAAACAAATCTGGGGGAAAATGAAGGAAGCATTGTTAGTAGTGCAAAGGAAGTATGTGATGTGCTAAAGTAGGAATAAGAATGTTAACAGTGAATGGTGAATGAAGAGGGATGAAAAGCGGTTAAAGGTAAAAAAGAGGCGTGGTTGAATGTAATAATTAAAAGAAATGATGAAGACTCAAAAGAAAGATGCTTGGAATTATAATAAAAGGAGGAAAAAGAAATACTAAACAGGTGTATATACGTAGGAGGAAAAAAGAGGTAATGAACAGTTTGGAAGGAGGATGAATGGGGACTTACCAAGGGAATGGAAGCTCTTCTGGAAGGAAGCGCGAAGTTAAGAATGAGAATAAGGGGAATCTGCTTAGATAATGAATAGAGGCTGGGCTTTTGTACCTGATAAGTAGGTTGTGAGAGGAGTGTGAAAGAACACTCGAGAATTGCAAATATTAACAGTAATGCGAAGGTGAATAGTGATGTGTGTGGGTTTGATGGTGCAAGAAGGAATAGGTATTTTGGGGATGAGGTTTAAATTAGTAAGGAGGAGGTAATGGGTAGGTGAAAAGTTAAGAATGGTAAATCTGCCAGGCGTATAGATGAATTACTGGTGAACATGATCAAGAACGGAGGCGAGTTGGTGATTGTTGGATTTGGAAAATGTGTAATAAAGCGTTTATATAGGGTATAGTTCCAAGGGGATCTGGGAGAGAGACGGGTAATAGTACCCTTATATAAGGGTAGGGAGAAAAGGGGAATGTAGAAATTATAGGGGAATAAGTTTATTGAGTGTTGTAGGGAAGGTATAAGCTGCTTGGGTATTTTGGTCGAAAGAGTGGTCGAGTAGACTGAAGGACTGATTGGTGAAGAACAACGGTGCGTTTAGCGAGTGGTAGCATGGAGTGTGGAGATTCAAATCTTTACATTGCAAACAAATGAATTGAGAAAATGAGGGAGAAGAAGAATAAATTGTATTTCAGGTTTTATGGATTTGCAACAGGCGTAATATAGGAGTTAATAGGAAAGCGTTATGGCAGGTGTTAGTGATATATGGTGTTGGTGGTAGGCTTCTGAATGGGATCAAAAGTATGTATGACGATAGTGAAGCGTGTGTAAGAATAAATGGTGTCAATGGTGATTGGTTTAGGATTAATAGCGGAGTAGGACAGGGTTGTGTTATGTTCCTTGGTTATTCAATTGTATATGGATGGGGGTTATGAGAATTCGAGGTGGGGATGGCAGGAATGGTGTTAGAATGGTGGAGATGGGGATGAGTGGAGGGTGCCCTACTATTATATGTATGCGGATGATTTGGTTTGTGTGGCGAATCTGAAGCAGAGTTTGAGGAGGTTGTAGAGAGATTATGGCAGG
>JABUQX010053472.1:0-5000 GCA_015478945.1 Trachelipus rathkii
AATTTTAAATGATTCAAAATTTGGTTTATTTACTAATTTTTGAGCTTGCTCTTCATTTTTAACTAGTCGTACATCAACTCTATTTCTTATGTTTTCCATCGTTTTACCAAACACTGAGTTGTTCATTAATTTATAGAAATCTTTTTCAAATTCATTCTTCGCTTCCTTTCTCTTTCTCGTGTTAAGATCAATGTATGATTTCATCCAATCGCTCTGATCAAATTCTAATATTCTATGTATTTTCGTTAGTTTCAATCCTAAATTCAAACACTGTTTTAAATTTCTATAGTGTATGATATATTTTTCTTTATTATTCAAGTTTGGAACTAATTTTAAAACTTTATCTAACTTTATATTTTCTGCTGCTAAGGGGTAATCGTTATGTAAATCATGTAGTTCTTTAGAATATTCTAAATCAACTTCTAAAATATATCCTTTTTTCGATTCATCACTGATATCCAAAACATCAAAATCGTTGATGTTTTTCATCCATTTAAAATTTCCTGTTGGTAAATACTGAGACATTGCCCAGCCATATAAATTATTAGCATCTAAATAAGTGATATAACTAGGCGGTTTATTTTTATCATAACTTTCTTGAATATATGGATTATTAGCCTTCGCATATCTATGTGTTATAGTACTGATTCCTCCTCTAATCCCCTTTTCTATCATTAACAACATATCCGGATCTTTTAATAAATCTAATTTTACTTTCGTTTCTTTTAATAATGCATCCCAAGACAAACCTGGAGATGTAAAATAACGTGCTGGATCTAATTTATAAGTATCTAAACAAGTTGCTCTAAAATTTTCAAACACATCCGCTAATAATAATGTATCAGATTGTAAGTATAACATATGGTAATCTTTAAATGTTTTACAATTAAATTTTGTCCAGATAGTCTGCGCATGTTTGTAGTCCTCGTTTGTTATGTCTTCATTATTCAAAATATTATAAAATTTCTCTTTTTTAGGTAAATTTTCATGATTAAATTTTGTTATATCATCCATCCAATCGTATGGATAAATTCCTTTACGTTTTAGTAGCTGAAACTGTTCATCTTGATAATATTTGTATAAATTCTTTAAATTTTCATTTTCTAAATTTGATGCCAGTTTAGCTAGGGACGATGACATAAATCTAAAACTATCGAGGAATCTCAACTCCATGCTTGTTGAGATTATTCCTTCATCAACTTTTATAAACTGACTGAAACTTATATAAGTTTCATCCGTTTGAGGAATTGCTTTTAATTCACCATCGGTACGTCCAAATTCTTTAACGAATAAATGAGCATCATATTTAGATAAGTTGTGCATTATTATTGGAATAAATTTAGGATTTCTAATTTGTAAATTACAACTTCTGTGAGCAGGTCCTCTATATTCTCCTGTTAAATGATTATGGTCTCTTACTTTGAAATCTGATTGTGTATATTCTTTTTTACATACATAACAACGATTAGCATTTTCATGATTCATTTCTTCTTCTGAAGTTAAATTCATTGGTTTGTTCATTTTCAGTAATTTATAAATCCTTTTTGATTCTGAAATTAAATATTCTACAAACGTTTTAGGTGCTTCGTTTCCTTCATAAATTTTAAGTTTTGAATATTCATCTACATCACATTTCGTATAACAACACCAACTGTTTGGCTGATGTTTCTGTAGGTTAATGGTATAAGATTCTTTAGGATCTGGCTGACTCGTATGTATTTTTTGTAAGGTGCTTTCAAAATCTGCATATATAACAAATGGATGTCTGAATTGTTTATAATACAGTTTAAATTGAACTTGACCTTCTGATAATTCCATTCTTACCGGTTTATGAATACTACATTCTGGTAGATGATTATCTAATAATTCTTTTTTATAAAAACTATGCAAACAAAATCGACATGGATAAGTTTTTTCTTTATGCTTCTTATCTATGAATGGACTCAATACTTTCATAAGTATATAATGTGTATTTTTATCATTTGATATTAAAAGTAAATCAACATGTTTAGTTTTCTCAACTTTTGTAATTCTTAAAGGATATAATATTTCTTTCTCATCTAGTCCAAATACGTTAACTGACACATCGTTTTGGTTCTCAAATTTACTAATCTGTTTTAATTGAACTGGAAATTCTATTCCTTTCCAATTATAATTTTTAGATACTTCTTTTATTCTTGTTGATAATCTATGTGGATTGTCTTCATCTAAACAATCAGATCTTGCTATACACCATTTGAAACATTCGTTGTCCTTTTTGTTTTGAATATTAATCAATCCAAATTTTGGGTTCTTATATTTTGATGGAGTTTCAATATATGAAGAAGCTCTTAATGGTTTATATTTTGCTATCTTTATTTCAAAATCTAAAAGTTTATTGATAATCCATCCTGACCCTTCTCTTGTAAATTTACATATTTTTTCTTCAATTTTATTGATCATTTCATGAATAGTATCTTTTATTTGAGAATTATTTGTTATACTTGTCATGGAACCACTATTAAACCAATTTTGAATCGTTTGTTTTCTTCCATCAGGTAAATATTTATAAAATTCGATAAAAATAGAGAGACTCAGTTTTAAATTTTCCCAATTTTGCTCTTCAATTTTTTTCTGAATTATACTTATCATATTATTAATATACATCCTCGGATCAATGATTTTTATATTAGTATAACAATATGCTTTAAAATTACCTTGAATTCCTTCTCGACAATTTTTGTAATCACATTGCATTGAATTTCTTTGATGAATCTTACTTTTCTCGTGAATTTTAAGGTTTAGAACGCTTTTATTACACATTGAGCATAATTTCTTTTTATCATCAAAATAATTCAAATTAAGCAATGATTGATTTGTATTTTTCACATGTTTATTACTTCTTATATGAATTTTAAAATTTTTAATTTTAGTATTACAGATCTCACAAGTTATCATTTTATTATAGATTTTTTTATTATAAGTCAATTTTGGATTTTGCTCATTCCCAGATCTTGTCATTTTATTATAGATTTTTTTATTATAAGTCAATTTTGGATTTTGCTCATTCTCAGATCTTGTCATTTTATTATAGATTTTTTATTATAAGTCAATTTTGGATTTTGCTCATTCTCAGATCTTGTCATTTTATTATAGATTTTTTATTATAAGTCAATTTTGGATTTTGCTCATTCTCAGATCTTGTCATTTTATTATAGATTTTTTTTATTATAAGTCAATTTTGGATTTTCGTTATTCTTGAATTTCATAATTTTTTCGAGCTTTGATTTTAAAATAGGGACTAATTTTTCTTCTAAATTTTTTATTCTTCTTGAAAAACGCTCTTTATCTAAAATTATAGAAGTTAGCCCATCATTTGTTCTATCATAATTATCCATCTCGAAAATATAATTATTTTGTGAAAAGGTGACTTTCTTTTTATTTTTGTTCATTTTTTATTTCCTTATTTATTATAGAAGAAATAAAAAAATATTATATTTTCCTAAAACTCATCGAGTTCTTCAATTTTGCTCTCATGTAAATTTTCTCTATCTTTTATATTTTTTAAAATTATCTTTAATAATTATACAAAAATATAAAAAAACTCATTTTACTTTTACCATAAAATATGAAAATTGGCAAAGTTTGACACAGGTCAGTGCAGCTGCGGCCCCCACCTCTATAAATTATGATAAAATTATGGTAAATATGAAGAGTTGGGGAACGCTGCGTTCCCCAACCCTTTATAAATTGACTCTATGCCTCGAGGCATGGCGTCAAAAACCATTTACGTTAATATATATATATATATATATATATATATATATATATATATATATATATATATATATATATATATATATATATATATATATATATATATATATATATATATATATATATATATATATATATATATATCTATATGTAACTTTATATATATATATATATATATATATATATATATATATATATATATATATATATTAAACTTAAAAAAAGTGGGACCCCGTCGGGGGTCCTACTTTCTAAAAATATTTTAATAATTATCAAAAAACTCCAAAGATTAAGAGACGGGGTACAACAAAACCTTTGTTTTATTAATGCAGATACTGATAGAATTAAAGAACTCTTAGATGTAAAATTCTTCAATAGAGAAAATATTGAAGAATTTGAAAATCATTTAAAAACCTTGATCGGTTACATATCCTTTGTAAAATATTTACTGAATCAAAAATAAAAGGAAAAAATTATATTTAAAATTTTTAAATATAATGCTCATATCCTTTTTACTTGATTAAATCCCATTTGTTAATCTCACATATTTTCTTCCACATTCCATTGTATTCATTTAATGTAATTTCTCTTTTATTAGAAACTTTCTGAAAATCAGATATATTACATTTGACACCACATAATTGTAGTAATTTATAAATTTTAAAATGAACATTAAATGAATTTTTTCTTTTGAAATTCTTTATCTCCTGTTGAAATGTCTCTTCTAATTCATCGTTGAGATTTAATAATTTATCATAATTCTTCTTTATATCTTTATTGTTTTTGTAATATTTATCAATAACTTTCTCTAAATATATTCTTGGTGAATATTTTAATGGTTTATTATTATTTTGCGCATATTGCGAATAATAAGCATTATTATAATACTTAGAGTTATTATTATTTATTTCAATATTTTTTAAAATATTACACGATTTAGAATTTTCGTTAGTTTCGTGTTTGTGTAATGAACACAATATTTCCATTTTTATTATAGATTTTTTTATTATAAGTCAATTTTCAATTCCATTCTCGTAAACAAACCTTTACAAGTAGTATGTAAAACGGGGAGCGAAGCGTCTTCCGGGACATCTCCGAGTGAAATGAGGGGGTGTTCCGGTATCGCTATATATATATATATATATATATATATATATATATATATATATATATATATATATATATATATATATATATATATAATATATATATATATATATATATATATAATATATATATATATA
>JABUQX010053472.1:10000-15000 GCA_015478945.1 Trachelipus rathkii
ACGACTCGTCAGCCTTTGTCGGTCGAGCGGCCTCCATGGAAATTCCCACCGACATTCTTCCGTCATCATATATAAAAAAAAAAATTTTTTTTTTTTTTTCTTTTTAAACTTTCTTTTGATATTATGCTTAGCAACACGTCTTTAAATTAATTGAATTATGAACTAAATTGAAGTAATTTTCATTTTAAATTTATTGTTTATTTATTTTGATCTGTATTAAATAATATTCTGGGTAGTTGGCATATTATTTTAGATAGCGATTGATGGCAACTCAACGGTTTACGTCTGTGGACGTTGAAGTTTTGGTATAAAGAACCCTTTTCATGACTAGTCTATAATAATTATTAGATATAAATGAATGTATAATTTTCATGCAACAAGAGATAATAGAAATATAAGATAAAACACCTTACCAATTTTTGGAAACTCTTTTAATTAACATTTTGCCGTTTTTGGCTTTATTTATGATATACCATTTGTACTATTTGTAATATTTTTAACTTGATCATTTTTATCTGAATTTTAGTTGTTAATTTTTAACACAAGAGGGCGCATGCATGCCGTACAGAGATTTACGGGTGTCCTTTACACAATATCACAATTTCCTTACATAGGATTTCACAATTTTTTTCATTTTCTTGTCATTTTTCATCGTTTGTATTTTTATCACTATTGTTTATTTTTATTATTTTTATTTTTACCTTTCTATTATTATTATTATTATTATTATTATTATTATTATTATTATTATTATTATTATTATTATTATTATTATTATTATTATTATTATTATTTTTAGTAGTGGTAGTAGTAGTAGTAATAATTTCTTAACTACTATTTTTGATTTCTGATTTAAATTGTTTTTAATTTAATTCCTTGAAATATTTATTTGGCACTACGAAGTTTTGCTTTTGAATTTTTAAAGTATTTTTTTTTGAAGTGTGAGGAGGGTTTGGTTGTTGCCGACTCCTGTTCTTTGTTTTTCTTTTTATTTTCTAATTTGTGAGCTGGTAGAGTGTGTCCGCCAGGTGGCGTGACCGTTGGCTTTTACTGCTGTGTTCAGCTTCATGTTTGCGCTCTTGATCGCGCGCGTTGATCGGTGGGTAAGTGGAGTCTGTGTCTCTCGTGTCGGTTCTGCTTCGTACAGAGTTCACAGAGTTCCCATTCTGTTCGTAATTTGGCTGTTGGTTGCTTTCACGGGCAAACCCAGATGTTCTCCCGCCTTCTCCACGGAGTTGAGCAAGTGGAGCGTTTTGCGGGGATGGAGAATTTCCCTCCTTTTTATTTAATTTTGGAGTTGGCTTCGCTTTGTTTCGAAAACTCGACTTTTTGTTTGGGATCATGTTTCTGTAGACTTTGAGTCAAGCTTAGGCGTTGCTTTTAAGCCTAATTTCGAGAGCTTGAATTTGAATTTTTCGCTTTCGAAGTAATAACGACTTTCTTTCCTTATTTAATGAGGTTAATAAGGAGCTTTTTCTTCACGTTATTAATTTTGACTCAAATAATTTAATCACTTTAATCCAACTATCACTATTCTAGCACTGAACTGACGAGAAAGTACCGGATTTTTTTTTTTTTTTTTTTTTTTTTTTAATTATTAATTTGTATCTGACTCCAATTAGGGGGTTTTGCCCCCTGTCGCTCCTGGGTTCACCAAAATGACGTCTAGGCCGAAATCACTTCGACAGTCATAGAAAGGGGGGATAATTAGAGCACTTTCCTCGTAGTTGGTTTATTTGTGATAGTTAGATAACAATACAAAGATGATTTTCATTAAACAATTGGATAAGTAATGGATGGGCATATATCAACGTTAGCACTATTATGAATTACACAGACTAACTAATAAGATAATGCACTAATTCCCTATCCTAAATAGACCTGCCGGCCTTTGGTTAAATCTAACAATTTCTGTAGGGCACCCTCACGCTACGAGGCTCTCGACAATACTCCCGGGCATGATTTGGTAGCGTCCCTTCAGGACCCTGTTTTGGCGTTCTCTTTCTTTGGGAAGAAAGAGATGCCAAACAATTGAGTTTAAATACAATACATACGGTATGAAAATATGAAGGTTTCACCAGAGATTGAAGGTGTATGCATGAGACCGGCAAATAGCCTCTTACAGAGTTGCATACCCTCTAATGACAATGCATGCTCTTGTCTTACAAAGATTCCCTATCACTTTTCACCCTATATATATATATATATATATATATATATATATATATATATAATATATATATATATATAATATATATATATATATATATATATATATATAATATATATATTTTATAAATAATATTATATATAGGGTGACTATTTGGTTTAGGAGCGACAACTATCATCCGATCCTATCTCAAAAAATACAATAGTTACAGGAAAAAAGGAATACATTGTTGGAATCCTGGCAAAATTTTAGGCGGAAATTTGGTAAAACAAAAAAAAAAAAAAAAATGAAAAAAAAATCATATCTCAAAAACTACAATAGCTACAGCGAAAAGGAATACATTTTTGGAATCCTTGTAAAATTTTAGTTAGGAAAATGTAAAAAATAAATAAATAAATAAATAAATAAAATAAATATTGGCTATTTTTTTTTAGGGGGCTCGAGCCGACGGGGAACACAGGGGGGGACGTTTTCCATACCCCGTAGGGGAGGGGCGGAGGAACCCCCGCGACACCCAAATACCAAAGAACGGGGGTTCCGGAGACCTCCCCGGAGGGGGGGACATTAGGTCATGACCCCGTAGTTCCCCGGAAGCCGAGAGACCCCGACTCCTGCCCGGGGGGCGGTATGCCCTTGGGGGTTTTTTAGTAAAAAAAAAAAAAAAAAAGCAAAATTTAATAGAAAGTCTATTTATTTTAACGAGTAACCAATAAAAGGTCTCTAAATAGGCTCTCTAATCATATTACTATAATTATTAACAATAATATTTTTTATTTTTTTATTTTTTTTACATTTTCCTATCTAAAATTTTACCAGGATTCCAAAAATGTATTCCTTTTCGCTGTAGCTATTGTAGTTTTTTGAGATATATTTTTTTTTTTTTTTTTTTTTTTTTTTTTTTTTTTTACATTTTCCGCACTAAAATTGGACCAGCATTCCAGCAATGTATTCCTTTTCCTTGTGGCTCTTGTAGTTTTTGAGATATGGATTGATGATAGTTGTCGCTCTAAACCAGTGTTTCTCAAAGTGGGCGATAACGCCCCCTTGTGGGCGCTGGAGGCCTAGAGGGGGGCGGTAAGGGGCCTAGAAAAAAATGGGGGGTGTTGAAGTGGTTTAGGGGGCGATGGCTGATTTGTAATTTCATCTACTTAATATTTTAAAATTCACTGAAATTAAAACCTACCTACTACACAACATCGATTATTTAGTAATTTTAGTTCATATTTCTGCCCTGTTTGATTGTATAAATTTTATTTTTTAACTATATAAGTATATATATATATATATATATAATAATATTATATATATTATATATATATATATATTATATATATAGTAATATATATATATATATTTTTTATATATATTTATACTATATTTATATAATATATATATATATATATATATATATCATTGTGGTTTTTAAGTTTTGGTAAAGTAAAAAAAAATTGGGGGGCGCTGAAAAATAATTGATTTTCAAAGTGGGCGGTAGACGAAAATAGGTTTGAGAGTCTATGCTTTAACCAATTATCACCATAAGATAAATATAACGACAAATTATATAATATTATATATATAATATATATATTATATATATAATATATATATAATATATTATTATATATATGATATATATATATATATATATATATATATATATATATATATTATATAAAATTTATTCCTAATATTTATTAATACCACCTTAAATACTAGTATAATCTTAGATCTAGCAAGCTTACGGTGTGATTGACCTTGAATCCCACATTACTTCCCAGAGCAAAAAGTTGCCAAATAGTATTTTAAGTTTACGCTTTGGAGAAAATGTTATTTTTCTTTTTATATATCCTTTTTAGTGGGTTCGACCCGACGGAGGGACAGAGGGGGATGAAGTCCCCCCCATCGTCCCCCGGTAGCCCGAGAAACCCCGACTCTGCCCATCTTTGTGGTTTACCTGGATGGGATTTGCTTTAGTTAAAAAAGAAAAAATATCAACATTTGCACCTTTGCCGTGGCTCACTGCGGAAGTAGCGAGTTTCTTCGAATTCTCAGAAAACGGTAATTTCATACAAGTTTTTCAACATTTTTAACTATTTTAAATTTGGCAAAAAGCGTTATTTTTTTTTTTATTTTAAATTTCTATTCAATATTTTCCTGAAATCAAAAATGTTAATTATTTTCCTGTACCTGATTTTGGTTTTTGTTACATGCATGTTGCTTTTGGGAGGCTGACCTATATAATATATATATATATATATATATAATATATATTATATATATATATATATATATATATATATATATATATATATATTATATATATATATATATATATATATATATTATATATATTATATATATATAATATATATATTATACATATATATATATATAATTATATATATATATATATAAATATATATATATATTATATAATATATATATATAATATATATATATATATATATATATATATATATATATATATATATATAGTATATATATATATATATATAATATTATTATATACATATATATAATATATATATATATATATATAATAATATATTATATATATATATATATTATAACAACAGTGGTATGAATTGATTCAATCTTCAACCAGGAATTAAGAAGGAGAATGAAGCATCACTTTTGAAAAAAAAAAAAAAAGGTAAATGAAAATTAATAATAATAATAATAATAATAATAATAAAAGCTCTCTTCAAGATTTTCTCATTTTGGTCTTGAAAATCTTATTTTTCTATTTACCGTTGCAGTCTTTGTATATTTGTAAATTTTAAATATCTTTATTTTAAGGTGGTGCAAT
>JABUQX010053472.1:22500-27500 GCA_015478945.1 Trachelipus rathkii
AAGTAATTAATAATAATAATAAATAATAATAATAAATAAATATAATAAAATAATAATATATAATAATAATAATAATAATAATAATAATAATAATAATAATAATAATAATAATAATAATAATAATAAATATGTATAATAATAATAATAAAATAATATAAAATTAATAAATTATATATTCCTAATCGATGCTGATGATATCTAGTAGTTGAACTGGTATTAACAGAAGAGGAAGGAATCCAGCAAGCTCTAGAAGAAGAAGAGCTTATTCCCCCTTATATAAAGAATTTATTTTCCCTTAAATAAATAAAATTAACAACAATCTTATCTCCCTTTTAATTCATTGTAATATTTATATACACTTAATTTTTTTGTAAAGTATACTTTTAAAAAACTAAAACTTTTCTTTGAATCCCCTTCTCTAGATTTTTCCTTCATTTCTCATTAATTTTCTGTTATATTCATCAGAAATGGTTGTGGAAATTATTGCTTCCAAATTCTTTATGAAGCCTTATTGGCCAATCAAACTCATATCAATGAGAGTTTCCACCCCCAATTGAAATACAACTTCTCCCTCACAACAAGACTTAACCATAACTCAACTGCTCAAGGAGAGTTTTTAGAGGACTTCAGAAATTATCGGTATAGTTCTTACTATTAAATTGCCGACCAGACAAGTATAAATCTCTATCAGTCAGAGTTGGACCAACAGAATTAAGGTTGGAGATATAAGTTCTGATTACACAGCTAACAAGCCTAAAGCCCTTCTGGCTTTTGAGTCAGATTCTGGAAGTCATTGTTTTGTGATGACAATAAGATTCAAAATGCTGTTATTAAAAAGAAGGAGCATGGACCAAACCTTTCATCATTCCAAGTTCATCTCTACTTACCCATTGGAGTTATCTATTACCCACTCTGTCTCCAGTGGAGAAGCTGATGCTGAAACAAGCAGTGATTTCTCCAATTCAGGATGGGTCAAAACCAAAATGATAATAACCAATCAAGTGATCTCTCAAAATTAAATTCAAGTTAATTAAAGTCAATAGTGATACTGCATTGTAGAGTCAACCTTCACTTCAGGATAAATTCACCTCAATTTCACACTCTCTTCAGAATCAAAATTACCTCAGCTCAATTCCAGTCAAAGAAAGACCACTTAGACAGGCTGCTGTCAAGTGTTAAGAATTCCTTCACAGGAATTTATCTTATTTGTAAAAATTTTAACTTTTAATTGCAATGGTTTTCATTGCAATTCTTCAGATGGAGGATTATAAAAACTATTATTATTACTTTCACTTATATATAGTTCTTCTATTTATTTTTATTTATTATATTATATTTAGATGTAGGATATAAAAACTCATATATGCTTCAACTTAAATTACACGATTTAAGTGGATATTTCAAATTTTGTACTTTGCCACTATTGGATATAATTATCCAGAATTCCACTAAAAAAAATCAGAAAAAGGTTCGTCATTATCTAAAAAAACGGTCGTAACCGTTGCTCGTGTTAATTCAAATTAATAATAAAAATGCAAAGAAAAAGAAAGTAAATTGTCTTTTCTTTTCAACTATTTCAACTATCAACCTATCTCTCTATTCTCTTGCTATAACTAATCAATACCTACCAAGTTTAATGTAAGTGCTAATTGACTAAAGCCACAAGGCTGAGTTATCTTAGGGCTTCAAGAACTACCTCAAAGAACAAAAAATCTTTGAAAAACAACAAATTCAAGGTAAGACCAATAGATACATAATTGCTTTATTTATATTATAATATATATATATATTAATATATATATATATATATATATATATATATATAATATTATATATTATATATATATATAATATAATATATATATATATATATATATATATATATATTATATATATATATATATATATATATATAGTCCTAATACTACAAAGCCTAAGTTTGAGCTTGAATTTTTGAGGAAAACACTGAAAGGGAATGGTTAAGGCAATGATGCATTGCTTCTCTAACTCTCATACCTAATTTTGAATTAAATAACCAGGACACTAACATAAACAATTAGGGAAATATAAATATATATATATATATAATATATATATTATATATTATATATATAATATATATATATATATATATATATATATATATATATATATATATATATATATAATATATATATATATTTGTGGGAGGGTACTCTCTGTGGAGGTGGAAAGAACATCTATACAGAGCTGAACTACAGAGCTGAACTACAAAGTTACAGAGTAGAGCCGAACACGCCCTATGTTTAAGATGTGGTTGTAGTTTCGTGGAACTAAGCCACGCCTCCAAGCCGCCGACTTATCACTTTTGAAATCGCAACAGCATGTAGCTTCCTTCTAGAGAATTAGTACAAAATAATAGCAAAATTACAACATTATATTAAAATACAAGCAAATGAATGCTAATTAAATAATTAAACCCAAAAACAAGGTGAGTTTAGAAAAAGGGCAGCCTATTAAGTACATTTTTAGGTTAGAGCAAAGTTAGGCGAACCTAGACTAGTCGGTGGAGCCTAAAGCTGAGGTTTAGAAATAGGTTGCAACGAAAACGCATTAGATTGAATAGCGTATCAAAAAGAATGCCTAAAATCTAGGATAGGAAAACAAGTGAAGTGTTCATGCATGCCAGTGTAAAATTCGCGGTAGGCTTAAGTAGCGTTTCAAGCAATTAGCCAAACTTAGGGGTCAGAGGCTAGAGTAAGGAGAAAACTAGGTAGAGATTAAGAGCCGCATGTATCTTTAAGTATAATGTGGGAAATAACAGCTCTGGGATAGGCCGTTATTTCCGCACATACTAACCCTAGCGGGCGTGCGCGTTACATAGCAGTTTGGAGTGAGGCTAAGCTGGGTGATAGTAGTGCAGAGGTGAACAGCCCAAAAATGTTAGAATTAGAAACTTTTACACATATCTTAGCGAAAATATAGTAAATAGAGGTCGCATAGATCGGTATTTACTATATCTAACCCTAGCGGACGTGTGCGTTACATAGCAGTTTGGAGTGAGGCTAAGCTGGGTAATAGTAGCGCAGAGGTGAACAGCCCCAAATCTCTCTCTCTCTCTCTCTCTCTCCTCTCTCTCTCTCTCTCTCTCTCTCTCTCTCTCTCTCTCCCCTCTCTCTCTCCCCCCTAGTCAAAGAAGTTACAACAACCTAGGCAATTTTGTAGTATATGTGCCTGTGTGAGACTCATACCAAATGTAATGCTGCTTCATGCGAATGTATATCAAGGAGGATCCCTTTCCTGCCTGTGTATGCATATACATGAAACAGCTCCTCCCAAACTAATAATCTTTTGTACTGTGTGAGACTCATGTCAAATGTAATGCTGCTTTATGCAAATGTATACCAGGGAGAATCCTTTTCCTGCCTGTGTATGCATATACATAAAACAGCCTCTCTCAAACTAATAATCATTTGTACTACTACTCCGCATGAGCTTCATATTCTGTAGGAATTCTTCCTGCAGAATATGATTCATATGTGGAATAGTAATAACTCGGCAATGCTGCTTTATGCAAATGTATACCAGGGAGAATCCTTTTCCTGCCTGTGTATGCATATACATAAAACAGCCTCTCTCAAACTAATAATCATTTGTACTACTACTCCACATAAGCTTCATATTCTGTAGGAATTCTTCCTGCAGAATATGATTCGTATGTGGAATAGTAATAACTAGGCAATGCTGCTTTATGCAAATGTATCCCAGGGAGAATCCTTTTCCTGCCTGTGTATGCATATACATAAAACAGCCCCTTTTAAACTAATAATCATTTGTACTGCTACTCTGCATAAGCTTCATATTCTGTAGGAATTCTTCCTGCAGAATATGATTCATATGTAGAATAGTAATAACTAGGTTTACCCTGTTCTAATTCCTTGTTTTTTGTTTTTTTTTAGGACAGGGGTCCAACCCTCGCCTGTTGTATATATATATTGTATATATTGTATATATATATATTATTATATAATATTATATATATATTCTTCTCAATCAACCTTAAAGAAGCGGTCCTAAGCACCCAGTTTTTTAATATATTTTTTATTTATATATATATTATAATTTATCTATTATATATAATTATATATTTATAATTTTTTTATATATATATATATAATATATATATATATTATTATATTATATATATATATATTATATATATATATATAATATATATATATATCTATATATATATATATATTATATATATATATTAGAAGTAAAGAAAAAGTTGAATTACAATTTACACAAAATTAATTACACTGACTCAAAACACATTTAACTACACCGCACAAAAGAACCTGACGGACTAATAAGATACAGGAATGCAATGGTGCTATTCTGAATAATTAGGAGTCAATTTGTCAAGTGTCAAGAATCATCAGTAGAATTGGCAGGGCTGATTATCATGTACATGAAAAACTTGTCCAATGTGGTTCAGAAAGGAGATTTTATGTAAATTGTTAAGACAATTTGAAATGATTTTGATATTTCTTTTAAACCTAACAAAAATTAGCCAAAATTAGCAAAAAAAACGAGTGGCTAAAAATATTTTTTCCTTTTAGCAGGCAACTTATGAAATTAGCCAAAATGGCTAAAATTAGCCACATCTGGTAACCCTGCTCCAAAGGACCAAAGGTATAGATAATGATCCAAAAAATTTCAAAACGTTCCAGTCAGAATTTTCGAGATCCTTATATTTTCCAGAAGCCCGACTGCAGCCCGGGCGGGCACACAGGCGTACATGCATCGTTTCCAGAGCCCGTTTGCGCACTTCTACGTCACGTAAACGTCACAGTCAGGCGCCTGTTGTTAAATCATCGATTTCGGGAATTAATAAACGGGCGCTGCGCGGAAGAATACTTTGTTTACAAACAAATCTTTTTACAAAACATGTGTCGGAAATAGCTTGCCAAAATTTTTAAATATTTTAGTTAACTTTTATATTAAGGATACTAATA
>JABUQX010053472.1:32500-37500 GCA_015478945.1 Trachelipus rathkii
AGAAGAGAGAGGTGCATTGAAATTGGAAGATGTGCTAACTGTTGTAGTACTAAACATATCGCGAAAAAATGTCCTGCCAAACAATATGGCCTAGATCGACTTGTGAAAAAGTGGAGCACACATCTCGGCTCTCAGCTATGATGGTGTTAAAACCAAAAGCAAAAGCCCTTGTCAGTACGAAGATGCAAATGATAATCCTACTTCGTCCCTTGCTTCTGGTGCATCTGCAGCTACTGGAGAAACGTCTTGGAGCAATCTTTGCATAAATAATTGTACAATAGAATCAAATTGCATTTTTCCGATAATATCTTTTAATGTCAAAATAGGAAATAAAATCATTCCTTTCATGTTTTTACTGGATCTATGAAGTCAATCAAATTATTTTTGTGATAGCGTTTTGCATAAGTTGGGTGTTGATATCGACTCCCTTCCGTCGTCTAAGAACACACTATTAAGACCTTCCTTGGTGAACAGGACAGGTCAATGAATTCGATTGAGATAGAGTTAAACGTATGTTGTGATTCCTTCTTTAAACTCTCCACATATATAGATCCCGATTTAGATGTTTTATTTTGAGGTTAAAGGGTTGATTGGAACTATTAGCATAGTCAGATTCAGTGGGTAAAATGTAACTAATAGATTTTATGTCGGAAAGTAAGGAGATTACACTGGAAATATACAAGGTCTATTAGGAGTATACGTGTTGTAGATTTTCTGTTTGATGCTATTGGAACTGGCCACGGGTACATTCCCTTTGGTCCGTTTAAAAGTTTTTTCACACGGCACAAATTGAAATCATTTTTGGTAGTAAGTCTCCTCAAAGCCACTCTACGAATGGCACGGCATTGTGTCAAAAATCTTCATAAGTACTATTCTTCTCTTCGTAAGTCCGTTAGCAAAGTCCCTAAGTAGTTATATAAATTTTGTAGTTAAAACATCAACATCCTATTTTGATTCATTGCCTCACACACATACTGCTGTTGAACTTGACCTGGACCTAGTAAGTATGTTCCGCCTTGAATCTCTTGGGAATCGACGAAGAAGCTGATCAAGGTTCTATCGATTTTGCTTTCACTCAAAAGTTCGAGGAGATTATAAGCTTTCAAAATGGACACTACTACGTTCAACTCCCATAGTATGAAGATATCCTCAAGTCGGTGACATCTAACCATCACGTCGTGCTGACAGCTTTTAAATGGTCTATATATTATAATAATATATATATATATATATATATATATATATTATATATATATATATATATATATATATATATTATTTATTATATAATAAATAATAATATATATATATATATATATATATATATATTATAATATTATAATTATATTTATATATATATATATATTATATATTATATAGTATATATATATATATATTTATATATAAACATAAACACGATATATATATTAATTTTTATATTATAAATATATAATATATATATTATATAATTATATATTATATTATATATATATATTATATATATATATACTTACAAACAATAAAATCCTAGCTCTAAAATACTGCAATTTCTAATGTGAAATATTCTAAAATTACATAAAACCAACAACTCAACCAACAGATAACAACTGACGACTTACAAAAATTAAGAACAACCAAGACTGCCCCCCCGCCTCTTACCATTCAATCGCTAGAATAACTTATAAACGCAAAAACTCAAAAATTCAAAGAGAAAGACCAGAAAAATTATCCATATTTTCTCCTCAAACATCGTACTCACGCGGAAATTACTATAGACCCAAATATTCAAGTTGCTTGGCAAACAAACAACTGTCCCATCTTCTGGAACACGCACACACAATCCATACTAAGACTTAATAAACACTCTAACATCCGCCTCTTATAGACTATATAGACTTCTATTTTTAAGTTTTCGAGAGGATTAATCTCGAATAGAATCTTTCCCCTTTTCCCCTCTCAAATACACACATAGATTCAGACAAAACACTCCATACCACATTAATTACCGATATGAATAAAACATCTCTCAAGGTTTCAACCTCAAATCTGCCACACCTGCACTTCTCCTCGTGATAGACATTAAATAAAGCATTGATGCAGTCACATCACCTACTTAGAGACAATTTTTAACATAGAATAGAACATCAAACGACAAAAAAAAATAATATGAATTTCTATCGTCACAGCTAGAGTTTACGCAAGAATTTATTATCTATGCAACATTTATATATTATCTCAGCAAAAATTTCCACTTTGTTTATCGTGGGGTTTTTAAAGATAAATACATTAAAACCACAAGGAATGGACTTTTTGGCTGGAGCTTTTTTTTTGCTGGGATCGAGCCCACAGGTGCAATCCTATACACAAATGTCTTTAATTCTTTTATGCACTATTAACACAGCTCACATCACCTCTATAAAAATGATAGGCTATGCAGATGAATCTAACAATTTCAGCCAAAGTCCTGCTATGACAACAGAAAAGAACTATAAAGCAATATAACCAATTGGAGAAAGGCTATCACAACAGAATGACAACCTCTCTCAAAAAGTCTCTTTACATTACTACAACCAACAATAAGTCAAACCCCCACCAATTTTCTTCCAACAACAGACTCCAATCATTAAACAACCCTAACATCCTTGGTAACTTCGATCCACCATGACATTCACCTCATTAAACAACAAGCATCCTTGGGATTAACTTTCGATCACACATGAATTCCACCTCATAAACAACCAACATCCTTGGTTACTTTCGATCCACACATGACATTCAGCCTCATTAAAGCAACCCAACATCCTTGGGTTAACTTTCGATCCAAACATGACATTCATTCGTCTGTAAAACCAACACCTTCGGTGTTATTCGATCCACACATGACATTCCACCTCATTAAACAACCCAACATCCTTGGGTTAACTTTCGATCCACACATGACATTCACCTCATTAACAACGCAACATCTTGTTTATTACTTTCGATACCACACATGAAAATTCCACTCATTAAACACCCAACATTCCTTGGTTAACTTTCGATCGCAACATGACATTCCCTCATTAAAAAACAACTCTTTGGGTTAACCTTTCGATCCACACATGACATTCACCTCCACAACAACCCAACATCCTTGGGTTAACTTTCGATCCACACATTGAAAATTCCCTCATTAAACAACCCACCTTGGGTTAACTTGTTCGTATCTCACAACATAGACATTCAACTCTTAAACACCCAGACATCTTGGTTAATTTTCGATCCACCATGAATTGCCCCTCATATACAACAACCCACATCTCTTGGTTCACTTCGATCCACAAATAACATTCCACTATTAGATAAACCAAACATTCCTTGGGTTAACTTTCGATCAGACATGAGATTCCCTCTATTAAACAACATCTTGGTTGTTCGATCCCACACTGATCATTCCACTTCATTAAACACAAAGTCTTGGCTACTTTCGATCCACACAATGCATATCCCCACCTCAATTAACAACCACATCCTGGGTTAACTTTTCGATCCATAAGCATTACATTCCACCTATTAACAAACGCAAATCCTTGTTTAACTTTCGATACACACATGACATTCCACTCATTAAACCAACCCAACATCCTTGGGTTTAACTTTGATCCACACATGAATTCCACTGCATTAAACAACCAACATCTTGGTTTAAATTCGATCCACATGACATTATCCACACCATATTAAAACCCAACATCTTGGTTACTTTCGATGCCAACATGAATCCACTATTAACAACCAACATACTTGGTTAACTTTCCGATCTCACACATGACAATTCCACTCATTAAACACCCACTCCTTAGGGTTAACTTTCGATCCACACATTGAATTCCCCCAACCTCTTAAGCAACTCCACATCTTGGATGAACTTTCGATCCACACTGAATTCCACCTCATTAAACACCCATACACCTGGTTAATTTCGATCCACACATGAATTCCCCTTCATTAAACAACCCAACATCCTTGGGTTAACTTTCGATCCACATCCCTCTCAATAAACAACCCAACATCCTGGCTTAACTTTCGATCACACAATGACATTACTCATTAAACAACCACATTTGGGTTTAACTTGTCGATCCCCCAACATGATATTCCACTCATTAACACCCACCAATCCTGGTAACTTTCGTCCACACTGACATTACCACTATTAAACAACCCAACATCCTTGTTACAATTTCGAATCCACACATGAATTCCAACCTATTAACAAAAACACTCAAACATCCTTGGGTTTAACTTTCAATCACGACTGACATTCATCATTAACACCCACATCCTTAGGGTTAACTTCGATCCAACATGATTAATCACCCATCACTAAACAATATTACTCTTAGCCCACAATAATTGAATGCAATGAAATCAGATAATCCTGAAAATTTATCCCCAAAAAAGAGTCCCACATGTATACGCAGACGCTCACATTTCGTTAATTTAACTATGCATCGCCGTTTGGGCTCTCAAAAATCACAAGTACATAAATTAATCGTCTATTCAAAACAAACCTCTTGAAATAAACATATCTGAACTGCTTCTTCCTCCACCATCCAGCTAATATTTTTACAACCGAAAGCAAAAATCCTTCCTACGAGTAGCAATATGATCATAATAGCTGCAATTATTAACAAATCACTTTCACAGACACCTAACACCAACTTTACAAACCCTGCGACACGTCGTAGGAGGGGAGCGGCTACCAAGTAAAGTGTATTAATATATATATTATATATATTAATTAATTATATATTATATATAAATATATATATATATCTGATCAATATATATATTATAATAATATAAATATATATATATTATATAGTATATATATATATACTATACTATATATATATATTATATAGTATATATAATATAATTATATATATGATATATATATATATATTATATATATATTATATATATATATATATATATATATTAGGCTCTATATTGAG
>JABUQX010053473.1:0-17273 GCA_015478945.1 Trachelipus rathkii
CAGTGCTTCCGTTCAGTTCAGATAGTTGTTTAATGGTTTCTGCGTTTATCGTGACGCTGCGTTTTTCGATATACTTCAATAGTAGGGCTAAAGAAGACCACTGGGGAAAAGTTGTATGGCGGGAAAATATGACTGTGGGTGCATCAAATATCATTAACGAACCACTGGTTGACAGAGAGAAAAAATTATTTTCCCACCACTTCACATCAAGCTTGGGTATTTGATAGGGCCCTAGACAAAGATGGTGAACGTTTCAAATATTTTGCAGATTTTTTCCAGGGTTGGGTATGGAGAAACTCAAAGCTGGAATCTTCAGCGGCCCTCAAATTTCGCCAAATCATAAAGGATGACAATTTCATAAATTCCATGATTGATATTGAACTGCCTGGAAAATTTTTGTCTTGGTTGTTTGAACTTTTTGAAACATAAATCTGCCAATATGTAGAGAATAACAAGAAAATGCTTTCAGGAACTTTAAAATTTGAGATAACTAATAGACATAAAAAGTTCACTTTCTACATAGTCACTTAGATCCGTTTCCGAATAATCTAGGATGTTATAGTGGGGGGGGGAGGTTCCATCAAGATATCAAGGTGATGGAAGAAAGATACCAGGAGAAGATGGGATACACACATGATGGCAGACTATTGTTGGGGCCTTCAACGTGATTGTCCACATTCTGCACACAGAAGACAATCATATAGACAGCTATTTGTAATGCATTAATTGTGATTTCATTGTACTGAATTGAATGTTTTTGGGAGGCTATTTTTATGTAGTTACTCATTAACAATTTGATATATATATCTTTCGTGTTTTTTATTGTGAATTACGTTACAACCTAACATAAATTGTTGCTATTAATGTATTTTTGTGACCACCCTGTATCTCAAAAACTAGAAGGTAATCTACCAGGAAGCGGAGGTCTGTTCAGGAATCAGAACAAGATACTATGAAATGACGCGGCTGAAAATGTTTTATCTGCAAAATCTTTGTTGGCCAGTGATTATCATAATTATTTTATTATTTTTATAATTATTATCATCTTCATCATAATATATATTAGTATAATATTCTTACCATTATCGATTTACTTTTATAACTTGTCGTTTTTATTATTATTTTTATTATTATTATTGCTTTTTTGCTTAACGTATAAATTTTTATTATTATTGTATTATTATTATTGTATTATTATTATTATTATTATTATTGTTTGTACATTATTATTATTATTATTATTATTATTATTATTATTATTATTATTATTATTATTATTATTATTATTATTATTTATTATTATTATTATTATTTTTATTAATTATTAATTATTATTATTACTTATTATTACATTATTATTATTTTTGCTATCAATTATATGTAATTGATAATTTATTTTTATTATTATTATTATTATTACATTTAATTACTTTTACTATTAAGTATACCTTATTAATTAATAATTATTATTATTATTATTATTATTATTATTATTATTATTATTATTATTATTATTATTATTATTACATTATTATTGAATTGTGCATTATTGTAAATGTTAATTATTATTATTATTATTATTACCATGGCGTCTTATTGTTGTCATTTATCCATTAAAGCTTATTGTAAAGTATTATTATTATTATTATTATTATTATTATTATTATTATTATTATTATTATTATTATTATTATTATTATTATTATTATTATTATTATTATTATTATTATTATTATTTTATTTTTTATTATTGTTTCATTATCTTTATATATGTATGGCTTATGGCTGATATTGTTTTTTCCAGTTTTTAAACTGGAAAAAACTGGTCGGCACAACGACCATTTTTTTTTCTCTCCTCTTGTTGTGGAGAAGTTCCCCTGAAGGATTGGAAGCATTATCTTTTTCGCCCTTATATTTCTGTCTTCGGCTGAAGGTATTTAAGGAGGAGGATCCGATCCAAACTACCCCAGAAGAATAACCCCATAAAATTAATCCCATAAAAATACCCCAGAAAAGTCCCCCTTACCATTTACCCCTGAAGAAATTATCCCTGAACCAATACCCCTGAAAACCCCAGAATTGAAACCCCTGAAATTCCCCAAAAGAAAACCCCCTGAAATTCCCCGAAAGAAAACCCCCTGAATTGTAACCCCTGAAACCACCCTGAAAGGGGACCCCAAAATCAAATAAACCCTTTGATTTGTATTCTGATTTGTGTAATATTTGTAAATATTATTTGGTTAATAAACGTTTTGTTTTTTTGATATTGGAAATTTGATTTTATTTATTGTGATTTGTGTATCGTGTATTATTTATTATTTATAAACCTATTGTTTTGGTTGATATTGGAAATCATAGGTGTAATTAATATTTTTTGTTTGGACTATTTTTTTGAATTATTTATTATTTACTAACCTATTGTTTTTTTTATTGTATATTTTTTTTTGACTGACTAACGCTTGGACTAATTTGAAAAACTGACTGAATAAAGAAAGACGGACAGACTGTGTTTATTATTCTTTTTATACTTAAAATAAACTTATAAAACTGTATGTGTGTTTGTTTTCGCTCCTTCACTTTCCTAGCCAAATCACACCCACGCCCTTCTACACTTGTGGTTTTATTTATATAACAACTACAGTATGATGAAGAAAATTTTGACGACTAGAACATTGAACTGACTCGACATGAAGTATGTCTTTCTAAGCGAAAAAGGAATGGTATGATACTAGTGTTGATTAGGTATTCGTCAAGTAGAAGTTGAGATTTTGTAGTAGAATGAGGTCTTCCTTTCTGTGAAAATGATATGCAAATGTTGATTCTCCGTAAATGGTAATTGAACTGTTATAATTGGTGGACAAAACCCTTGGCGGAAAGAGAGAGAATTATCCTATAGTTGATAACCATTTCGACTCCTGTTTTCCTTTGACGACATTGTTTAAAATTTAGCTAGTGCAATATGCTCTCAAACAAGTGAAGAAGAGGAGAGTCAGTATGTGTCAAACAAACTAAACCACCTCCTTTTGAAACGTACTGAACGTGCGTTACTGAGTGAAATGAACACTGCGGACAGATGAAGTTTACTGTTGCAAAGACGTAAATATTTCATGTCAACCATGTAAATAATTAAATGGATTCCCTCTGGCAGTTTACCGCTCCATGGTTCTCCTTCGAGTTATCTAAATTCACTACAGAAGACAACATTTATTCCCATTCTACCGCCCACACGACCTCACTTCCAGTTTACACGGACAGTTCTAAATCGGAGAGAGGTACGTAGGTGGGTGCTTCTGTGGGTTTTCATGATTGGAACAGTTTCTTATACGCTCTCCTTTCACGCTTCGGTTTTTACATCAAAACTATTAGTCATCCTTTTTGAGATTTAAAGATCTTAATGCGTCCCAAATCTCCCGACGAAAGAGCGTTTTTTCCTTATGAATTTTCTCAATACTTTCTATTATAATTTGAAACTAAACTTCAAATGTCTTTCCGGAAAACACAAATTTTTGAGTTCTGTGCGCTTACACGCAAATTAGCGATATATAATAAGTATATATATATTTAATATATATATATATATAGTATAAATATACTATATATATATATATATATATATATATATTATATTATTTATATATATATATATTATAATATATATAATTATTAATATAGTATATATATATATTATTATATATATATATAATATACATAATATAATAGAGGTGGGCGCGCCTATAATTTTTTTTTTGAGTGCGCCTGCGCCTATGAGCCGGGCTATGTGCGCCTAGCGCTTGCTATTTTTTGTCAATCACGGCTATTGGCATTTGCGCTATGCGCTGTGCGCCTGCGACTTTTTCGCGCCGGTGGCTGTTTGCTAAATTTATTTGCAAAGTAAACTTTAGTGGGATAAAAAAGCATGCTTTTTATAAGGAAGAAAAAACGATTTACTTAATTTTTGTAATTATAAAACGTAACTAATATCTAACGTCCTACTCGCTCCTCCATTTTCTTGATGGTCATGTTTTTCTCAGGAGTTTCAGCACGACGCGTGAAAGGTGAAATTTTCAGAGCATTAGTTGCATTTATTTGTAGTTAAAACTACTGAACAGTATTATATCGATATATAATATTATATTTATTATATTAATATAATATAATATATATATAATATAATATATAATATATATAGTATAATATTATTATATATATTTATATATATATATGATATATCTACATATATTATATATTATATATATATATATACTATTATATATATATATATCTAATA
Source organism: Trachelipus rathkii (assembly GCA_015478945.1). Lineage (NCBI taxonomy): Eukaryota > Metazoa > Arthropoda > Malacostraca > Isopoda > Trachelipodidae > Trachelipus > Trachelipus rathkii. The sequence continues at coordinate 4,289 of JABUQX010053473.1, forward strand.
TTAATATATATATATTATATATATATATATATATATATATATATAATATATTATTATATATATATAATATATATATATATATATAATTTTAAATATATATATTATATATATAATATATAATATTATATAATATATATATATTAATAGTATATTATATATTATATATATATACTTATATATATTATTATACTAGTATAATATATATATATATATTATATATAATATATTATATATACTATATTATAAGTTTTATACTGGTTTTTAGAATGATAAAAGTTAGCCTTCTAAGTTTTAACTTTTAAGGGTAAAAAATGCTTTGTTCTGGTTCATAAGGGCGGCTATGAGGCGCAGAGATTGGCTGTGCGTTTGTAGTCGCTTTTAAAAATTGTTTGCGCTATGCGCCTTTGCGCCTACAAATTGATAGTGCGCCATAGGCGCAACTTATTTTCAATATTTATTCTGATATATAATTATATATATAGTATATAATATATAAAGTATATATATAATAATTAATATATATTATATTATATATATATATATACATATATATATATATATATATATACTATAAGGTATTATATATATATATATGATATTAATTAATATATATAATATAATTATATTATGTATATATTCATATATATATATATATATATTATATATATAATATATATATATTATATATATTATATATATAATCTTATATATTAATTATATTATTCTTACTTCCTGTCAGGAAGGATTCTTCATCCTGTCAGCCGTGCAAGCATCTTTCTCCAACGTCCCCTCTGCACTGTTCTCTTTATTAGCGCTCTCATATTGGTAGCTGAATTTCAGAGTAGTCTCCACCGATTCCGCCATCTCTTCTTCGGTCTCCTCTGGTCTGCTGCATGCTGGTGTCTTCCATCTATTTTTTCGCAATTCTCTCTGCATCCATCTCTTCAGATGTCCCCACCATCTCAATTGACACTCATCTTCATTATCATTCTTCACCCTATTGTTCTCTATAACTTACATTCCTTATTCTGTTCTCTATCTTTGCCAATCATAGTTCTTAATATCCTCATTCCTGCTTGTATTCTACTCCTTCTTCTGTTGTTGTCATGTTTCCGCTCGACAGCAGATGTCGAGATCAGTATTGCTGTTAAAAATCCCTTTCTTAACTCTATTTCCGATGTTTCTGATATTTTATCATGGGGTATACCGCTTATTCAATATTAATGCCATACTTTTCATTTCATCGCAGTAATCTCTTCCTCACTTACTCCCTTCTGTTAAACCATCCTCCGAGATAATTGCAGGTATTTACGTTCACGTCCTCTATCTCCCATCATTCTCATCACTCCGTCATTTCTCCGTTACGAGTTATATCTGCTCTGTCTTCGTTGTTCATCTTCCATACCCTGTGTCCTAATCTCTCCGCAAACCAACTCAATCTCGAATCACCTCCTCTTCTCGTCCAACATCAGAGTCGTCCGCATATGCCATATGTCCCTTCAATTCTCTCAAGTCTAGTATACCCTTCATATAGGGAGCCTATATTATATATATAATAATAATATATTATATATATATATATATATATAATTATATATAATATATTATTTATATCTATTTACTAATTTTATATATATTATGATATATATATATTATATTATATATATATTATATATATTTATATATATATTATAATTATATATATATATATTATATATTATTATATATATATTATATATTATTATATGATATATATATATTATAATATCTTTATCTTGTGTTAGCGCTCCTCCTACGAGTATGGTCGCAGGGGTTGATTTGTATAAGTTTTGTGTTAGGGTGTTGTAAAGTTGTTTGGTTAAAATTGGCAGCACTATTATGTCAGATGGGCCTCTGTAGAAGGCTTTTTGCCTTCGGTTGTAAATGGTGGATGTGAGGAAGGAAGGCAGCTGTGTTTAATCTTAGAGTTTTGTTTTGAAAGAGGATAATTTTTATATGGTGGATTGTGATATTTGTGAGACCACAAACGGGCGATGCCATAGGTAATTAATTGACGAAGGTAGTATGTCTGTTAAGCTTTGTGAGGGATCTTTGTGAGTAAAAGTTGTTTCCGGTTATTGTTTTCATTGCATTCAATGTTGTGTGGCTCAAGAGGTATGATTGTATTTATGTGGATGGGTGAATAATCATGATGTGGATCGAAAGTTACCCAGGATTGTTGGGTTGTTACATGAGGTGGAATGTCAAGTGTGATTGAAGTTGAACCGCAAGGATTAGTTGAGTTGTTTATGGGTGAATGTCATGTGTGGATGAAATTAACCCAAAGGATGTTGGGTTGTTTAATGAGGTGGAATGTCCGTGTGGATGAAGTTAACCCAAGATGTTGGGTTGTTAAATGAAGGTGGATGTTCATGTGTGGACGAAAGTAACCAAGGATTTGGGTTTTTTAATGAGGTGAGAAGGTCATGTGTGTGATGAAGTTAAGCCAAGGATGTTGGGTTGTTTAATGAGGTGGAATGTGATGTGTGGATCGAAAGTTAACCCAAGGATGTTAGGTTGTATATGGGGTGAATGTCATGTGTGGATCGAAAGTTAACCAAGGATGTTGTGGTTGTTATTATGAGGTGGAATGTCCATTGTGGATCTGAAAGTAGACGCCAGGATTTGGTTTGTTTTAATGAGTGGTGTCATGTGTGGATGAAAGTTAACCCAATGGATTTGGGTTGTTTAAATGAATTGCGATGTCATGTGTGGTCGAAAGTTTAGACCTAAGATGTTGTGTTCTATGAGTGGTGTCAGTTGGATCGAAATTAACCAAGGATGTGGGTTTGTTCATGAGGTGGATGTCATGTGTGGATGCGAAAAGTTAACCAAGGATGGTTGGTTTGCTTTGAATATGTGGAATGTCATAGTGTGGATATCGAAATTTAGACCAAGGTGTTGGGTGTGTTGATGAGGTGGAAATGTCATGGTGGTGGATGCGAAAGTTAACAAGGCTGTTGGGTTGTTATTAATGAGGTGATGTCATGATAGTGGATGAAAGTTAACCAGGATGTGGTTTGATTTAATGTAGTGTGGATGTCATGTGTGGATCGAAAGTTAAGCAAGGATTTTGGGTTGTTTAATGGTGGAATGTCATTGTGTGGATGAAAGTTACAAGGATGTTGGTTGTTTAATGAGGTAGGAATGTCATGTGTGGATCGAAAGTTAGGTCAGGATGTTGGGTTGTTTAATGAGGTGGAATGTTATGATGTGTGATTGAAGAGTTAAGCTCAAGGATAGTTGGAGTTGTATAATAGGTGGAATGTCTGTGTGGATTGGAAAGTTAATCCAGGATGTGGTTGTTTAATGAGGTAGAGTCATGTGTGGATAGAATTACACCCAAGATGTTGGGTTGGTTTAGAGGTGGAATTGTCATGTGTGGATCGAATAGTTAACTCAAGGAATGTTGGTTGTTTAATGAGTGGAATGTCAGTTGGGATCGAAGTTTAATCGCCAAGGATGTTTGGGTTGTTTTTAATGAGGTTGGATGTCATGTGTGGATCGAAAAGTTAAGCCAGGTCGGGGTTGTTAATGAGGTGAATGTCATGTTGGATCGAAGTTAACCCCAAGAGAATGTGGTTGGTTTAATGAGGTGGGAAATGTTATGTTGGATGAAAGTTAACCCAGGATGTTGGAGGTTGTTTAAATGAGGTGGATATCATGTGTGGTCGTGAAAGTTAACCCAAGTGATGTTGGGTTGTTTAATGAGGTGGAATGTCATGTGTGGTCGAAAGTTAACCCAAGGATGTTGGGTTGTTTAATGAGGTGGAATGTCATGTGTGGTAAAGTTAAGCCAAGGATGGTGGGTTGTTTAATGAGGTGGAATAGTCATGTGTGGATGAAAGTACCAAGAGTGTTTGGGTTGTTTATGCGGTGATGTCATGTTGGAGACATTACCTTATAGGATGTTGGTGTTTTAATGAGGTGGAGTCTGTGTTGGAAGGGAATTGTTGGGTGGGTGTTTGACTCTTTTGTTGGGTGTGAGTAAGAGGATTTTTGAGGAGAGGTTGTCATTCTGTATGTTGATAGCCATTGCTCCAATTGGTCTATATATTGCTATAGTTTGTTTGTTGACGATAGAGGGATCTTTGGCTGTATTGTTAGATCATCTGCATAGCTATTGATTTTTTATATGAGGGGATGTGAGCTGTGGTATGATAGTGCAATAAACAGTATAAAGAAAATTGGTATAGGATGGCACCTGTGGGGCTCGACCCGCAAAAAAGTCAGCAAATGTCAGGTTCTGTGGGTTTTTAGATAATTTTAATTCTTAAACACTTGGAACTATGAAATTTTTTTGCTGGGGTTTATATAATATTGTATGTATATGAGAGATTTTGTTATCTTGCATATCACTCTAGCTGGACCGGATAGAGAATTCTCACTATTATTTTTTTTTGTCGTTGATGTTCATTTCTAGTTTAAAACTTTGTCTCTTAAGAGGTGATGTGGGACTGCATCAAATGCTTGTTTATGTCTATTGCCACTAGGAGAGTGCGAGAGTGTGGCAGATTTTGGTTGAAACCTGTGAGGATGTTTTGTGTCATAAAGTAATGTGGTAGTGAGTGGTTTTGGTCTGAATTATGTTGTGTATTTGAGAGGGGGAAAAGGGGAAGAATTCTATTAGAGATAAACGTCTCGAAAACTTTAGATAAATAGAAAGTCTATATGGTCTATCTGGAGGCAGATTGTGAGTGGTTTTATTTTAAGTCTTAGATATGGGGATTGTGGTGTGCGTGTTTCCAGAGAGATGTAAAATTGTTTGGTTTGCCAAGCAATGTTGATATTTGAGGTTAGTATACTGTTAGGCTTAGTTCAAGTGTTGTGGTGATATTGAATATTTGTTGTCTGTCTTCTGCTGGAATTTTTGAGGTATTTTTTGACGGTGTTTATAAGTATAGTCTAGGGAAGTGAATGAAGAGGGGGGGGCAGTTTGGTTGTTCTTTATTTTGTAAGTCGTTAGTTGTTAATGCGTTGGTTGATTGTTTGATTTATGGTAATTTTTAGAGTAGTGATCAAATAAGAATTGCAGTATTTTTAGAGCCTAGGATTTTATGTTTGTTTAAAAGTAATAATATATATTATATTATATATTATATATATATATATATATATTATATATATAATATATATATTATATATTATATATATATATAATATAATATAATATATATATATATATATTTTATATATATATATATATAATATATATATAATATATATCTTATAAATAACTATTATATATATACTATATATAAATATATATATAATCTATATATTATATATAAAAATATTTAATTATATATATATTATATATATTATATATAAATATGAATATATATACTATTATATATGTATGACCATTTGAAACAGCTGTCAGCAGACGGTGATGGTTAAGATGTAACAGACTTTGAGATATCTTCATACTATGGGATTTGAACGTGTATTAAGTGTCATTTTGAAAGTATAATTCCTCGACTTTTGAGGAAGCAAAATCTGATAGACTTGAATCACCTTTCTGTCTCGTCCCAGAAGAGAATATAAAGCGGAAATACTTACTAAGGGACTCAGGTCAAAGTTCAAACAGACATCTGTTCGAGGCATGAATCAAGATAGGAATTTGAAGGTTTAATACAAAGTTATATAGATATACTTAGGACTTTGCTACGGGACATTTACGAAAGAGAGAATAGTACTATGAAGATTTTGACACAATGCAGGTGCATGTCGTAGAGTGGCTTTTGGGAGACTTATCTACAATATTTCAATTTTGTGCCGTGGGAAAAACTTTATTAAACGACCAAGGGAATGTACCGTGGACAGTTCCAATAGATTTTCAAAACAGAAAATCTACAAACGTATACCTCCTATAAGATCTTGTATTGTATTTCTTTGTATATTCTTATTTCGACATAAATATTCTTTAGTTACATTTTATCAACGATTGACATGCATATAGCTCAATCAACCCTTTAACCTCAGAATAAACCATATATAGAAAGAGATAAATAAATAATTAAGAAGAGAGTTTAAGAAGGAATCACAGCATACTTTTAACTCTATCATGAGAATTCATAGACCTGTCCTGTTCACTAAGGAATGTCTTAATGGTGTTCTTAGGCGACGGAAGGGAGTCAATATCAACACCCAACTTATGCAAAACGCTATCACAAAAATAATTTGATTGACTTCCTAGATCCAGTAAAAACATGAATGGAATGATTTTATTTCCTATTATGACATTAAAAGACATTATCGGAGAAATGCAATTTGATTCTATTGTACGATTATTTATGCAAAGATTGCTCCAAGACGTTTCTCCAGTAGCTGCAGATGCACCAGAAGCAAGGGACGAAGTAGGATGATCATTTGCATCTTCGTACTGACAAGGGCTTTTGCTTTTGGTTTTAACACCATCAGAGCTGAGAGCCGAGATGTGTGCTCCACTTTTGCAGAAGTCGATCTAGGCCATATTGTTTGGCAGGACATTTTTTCGCGATATGTTTAGTACTACAACAGTTAGCACATCTTCCAATTTCAATGCACCTCTCTCTTCTGGATTGAGGTGTTGGGTACGTTGGGCAAGAAGACATGTAGTGCTTCTCCTCACACAATCTGCAATCCACACTGGCCGATTCATCAGAGTTATTAAATTTATTGGAAGAATTCATCTTCTTAGTGGACTCCCCTTCCCTCCCCTTAGAGGAGGCATTTTAAATCAAAGATTTCTTTGCAGAAGAAGAATGTTGTTTTGCCTCCTTCTTGTTGAAGAAGAAGTACCAGAGAAGAGGCTATATCCCGAACTTTATCGAGGGGTTTCAAAATAGTATGATATTTTTTAAAAGGAATGTTGACAGAGGGATATTCTTCATTGCTAACAATCTTAAGCTCTTGCAAATATACAGGAGGGAACTTGTCCACGACAAGTTTACTAATATGTTTATAACTGGCAGATTCTTCTTCAAGAATGTCTAATCCAAATTGTTTTAATTTGTACAATTGTGCACGAATGGAAATACACACTCCGTCCAAATTCGTATTCTCCAAAACAGGGGGCAAAATCGAATTGGTGTAACAAGGAGTCAATTATGTGAGATACATCTAAATATAGATTTTAAAGGATTTTCAACGCCACACTGTATATCTGATCAATGCTAGGTAATGTTCACTACCTTTCTGAACACATATCCGGTCAAATGCGATTTTAGATTTCTACATCCATAGATGTTTCAAAAGACTAAATGAGTTATCTAAATTGAAAGTAAACTCCATCTCCAGAATTTTATTTATTTTTTTTTTCTTTTTGCATCGGAGAGCAGATGTAAATTAGAGGTGTAATTTCTGACAATATTTTTAAGTTTAGCTCGGGAGAAAGAGTCCTTATGAGACCACTCCGGCGAAGACGAATGACGAGAAAATGCCAAAGGAGAGGGGTCGTACCCTTTGTATGATTTTCTGAGTCTGTAGATGATTTTCAGAAGAGTCTATAACTTATTTATTCATAAAAGACTGGTCGTACTTAAAGTGTTTGAAAGTGCATATCGTTGTCTCTATGTTCGGTCGACTTGGAGTACCTTATCTAGTACGAATTAGACATACCTCATAAAATGCGAACGTAACTGGAATAAGAGGTTCCTAGCAACTGTCATATTTGTTTCATAATAATTCCTTCTCATAGGTTTAATTCTTCTCTTCAGCTCAATATGTACTTCAAGGAGGTGTTTCCGATACATGATTGTCTTCAGCCCTCCCAGAGGGTGGCGCAGATTGTATGTTCGATTTATGTCCATGTTTGTGGAAAGAAGAAACTTGGTGCAAGGCGGTGTTTTAGTTTCGGAAGTGTAACAAACTATATAGTAGGATAATTTTAAATCTGCACTGATGTTTATTTGTATGTGTAGAGGCTTGACAAGCTCTAAAAACACTTTAATATCGCCGTCAAAATCATAACAAAACAAAATTTTCCAAAACTCGAACTTGGTCAAAACATTTTTTAAAACTTTAATGTAATGTCTAATGTTTAAGAAACACGGTGAAAACTTCCATAATGATCATGTAAAGGTAGTAGCAAAGAATTATATGTTTATTCGCTTTAGGATTAAGGTAGGGGCCAGGATACAATAATCTTACCTACTTCCGGACAGCTTTTGCACTTATAAATATATATATATATATATATATTTATATATATTTAATATATATTATAATATTTATTATATATATTATATATATTAATTTATATATTATATATATACTATATATATATATATATATATATAATATTATAATTATATATATATATAATATATATTTTATATGATATATATATATATTTTAAGTAATTGTAATGTTCGCCAGGGCTCTGGTTCATGTAAGTCTTTATTCTATTTCATCACGATTCCTCTGCTTTACTCTAGCTTGTCTTCTGTTATTCGAATATCAACTCTCAAGTTCTTCTGCTCATTTCATAATTTGTTCCAGTTGTTGCATCTAGAGTTGCCTCTCGTTTCAGCTTTACCGATTCGATTCTTGCCGACCTGGATGGAATTTTCCGGTGGGGTCACAACCACATACGAATTCAACTCTTTAAGAACTCAACTTCTTTATATCTCCTTCTCCAGAACATACAAACTTCCTATTTTCTTCGAACTGCTCTATACGTCTCACCTATGAACAAACATAAATTCTATCTTAACATAACAAAAAATTGTCTGGAACGCTCATATTACAAGGTCACTAAAGGTGGCATCATAGAAGATGGGATCTGTTCAGGTGCAGAAATATTTTCTCTGCAGGTATCCAGTTTATGTTAAAGCTTATTCACTTTGTTGTAAGTACTTTTCTCATATTTGGGTGGCTCCGGCTTCACTCTTCTATTGGATAATGTTGAGTCTAAAGCTAGACAACTAAATAAACTGTTCCTACTTTCAAACTCCTTGAGTCCTCTATTCTACGAAGTGACGTTGGGCAATATCTCCTTTTCTGTAAGTATTACAAGGCAGATGTCGGGAAGTTAGCCTTCACTTTAACACCATTGGTCCCGTAGCAAAGGGGTGCACGCTCTCACATAATTTGGCGTGAGTATGAAAACACCAAGTCATCTTTGTGAGTGATTTTCTGTTTGTGGACTCTTTGGCATCTTGTCTTATTTTCTTCAACTGTATTTAATCTTCCTCTCTTTAAAGTCTCGTCTGGCTCACCAGAGATTACACTATACTATGATGTGTGAGTTTTCTATATTATTATTTTTCTGCCCCTCGCTTGAAGAGGGACCAAGCCTGATGATAGTGTTAAAAATGGATTCAGTTGTTGTGCTGGAACCCGGCGACTTGGAAATTAAACATAAAAAAATAACAAATAGTTTAAATTACAAATAATTGTTCACTATTGTGATGGATTTCAAAGATTTGGAAGAAATTAGATTTGAAGCTGATTTTTATAATTGAGATAAGCACCATAATTCAAATGAACATAACATAGTGAAATCATATCATTCGATTTCTTTAGAATATATAAACTAGGAAATAATGATATAGCAGATATTTTGACACAATGTTATTATTTTTAAAGTCATTATTCACAAACCTTCCTTAATTATGGTAATAAAAAAGAATTTGAAAATAATTTCTTGGCAAATTCCTGCTGACATTTGCTTTGTTTTCAATTTTTGTAAGCACGTTCTAAATTCGCTAGGCACGGGAATTTGCAACCTTATAGAATTGAGGAAATTCCTTGTCTTGTAAACATTCTTACTAAACATAAATCTAACTTAATGAACGCAAACTTAAGCATTCTTACAGTTTGTAAGCTCAAATGACAAAAACGAAAACGCCTTAATACAGAATTGCTTAAATTATTTTAAAACTATAAAATTGTAATTATTTATTTTTTGACAACTATGACTTAACAAGTTATTTAGTCATGGCTTTATAATCTTGAAAATATAAATTCCTGAACTGTAATGTTACAAACAAATACAAATCAAATTGGAGAGTATCACGAGCTTTCGTTGCAGTGGTTCACTTGCCTTGAGTCGTGATAGCCTGAAGGGCAGTAATTTTTCTCATTTGTTGCTTGGAGGGAACGGATATGCGCCTTCGTTGGTGAAGGTCGCTATCAAAACAGAGCAAGACAAACAAAAATGACTTGTACAAACTAGAGGCTACGTTTCACCGAAGCGATTTGCAGCCGGGCGCGGCAACCAGGCGCATATGCATCGTTCCCCTGACGTTTGCGCCACGTTGCTAAGGGTCGTAACAGTCCAAGTCAGCGCCGTTGTTAAATCATCGAATTCGGGAGAATAATAAACGGGGCTGCGGAGGTATACTTGTTTACAACAAATTTCTTTACAAAAATGTGTCGGAAATAGCACTGACTTGCCAAATTTTTTATATTTTAGCCTTATTTTTGATATAGGATACTAATATAGTCGTAATTAAATATCATAAATAGATAAATTATATAGTATAAAAGTTTAGTTTACAATTGATCAGATGTCCGACGGGGCCGGCTGCGTTTCAGGTTGTCAAAATTCTGTGTATCTGATTGGTTAATGTAATTATTTTCAATTCGAAGAGTTCCGAGTCATTTGTCACACGGGGTGCACCGGGTTGGAAACGCAGCTTAGGACTGTCGTTGCACCATGCGATTGTGTCCTAATTCACTACCTTTGCGTTTATTGTCATAGCTTTGGTCCTTTGGAGTTTATAGTTTATGATAAAGCCGTTTTCCTTTTAGGGGATAATAAATGAGAAAAAATTGTAAAATCGTCATGATATAATTAAGTTCAAGGTGTTTATAGGCTTTATTTTATTGTTTATTTATTTGTATGCATATGGATGGCCAATGTATCTCGAAATTGTTAAATCGCAGACAGGCGTTTTGATATGTAGAATTAGCTATAAATAAATAGAAATCCTAATATTTTTCTAAGATATAAGGCACACCAATTTTATTTAAAATTGATGGACTATCATTGTGCTCATTTTGAGAACTGAGACTGAAAGTGATATTGGATAATCGATATAAATCATTGCAAATAGAGGTTAGAAATATAAGAAACTGTATTGAGTTAGTAAAGAAGTGTCTGAAGGAAAGATGTGAATTTAGCAGAAGTTAAAAGAATTGTGCATAATCTGAAGTAATGGTGTGGTATTTGTGGATGTGGGCAATGGTGTGGTCATGGCAGTCGAGGAACCGTTGATCTAGCTGATCCGCAGGTGCCAGTGAGTGAAGTGTGTTAATTTTTGCTCTCCAATTATTATATAATATATATCGTGTTATTTTGAGTGATTGTAGTAAAACAATAGATTGTTTGGGTTTATAATTAACTACTGTCTGTGTATTATAGATACAGTCCATTAAATTGTTATAGCTTACATTTTTGGTGATAATATTAAATTTGATAGTCTAACCTAGGTAACATAAGTAAGAGTTTTATGATTTTCTGTGTCTGGGTTTATTTGGATTTTTTAAATAGACTTTCTGTATTTAAATACATCTTTATTAATGTTTCTTTAATTTTCGTGATAATTTAAAATTAAATGTAGGTTTCAGTCACAGACGACAGATTAAGCCTACATTATAAACTTTTTATATATCCCTGGGCCTAGGTAAGTAACTAACTGTTTAATTTTTACTATTTTAAAGAGAGTAGTTTATTTCTTTTTAGCTTAGTGGTATTTAACTGTTTGTAAAATAATAGGTACAGGTAGTAAGCTAATAATAATTTAAAGTATGAATGCTCTGTGGATATCTGGGGGACTGTAAGAGGTGAATATGTGAATAGATCCTGCTTGTGATTTGAATGCAGAGAATGTGTTGTTAAGGAAAGAGATTGCAAGACTGAGTGAAAATGTGAATGATTTGGTATTTGAGTTGAGAGAAGGAGGAGTTTAGGAAAAGTTAGTAGGTGATGTCGAGGCAAGGAGGGAGCGGGGATATTAGGGTGACAGGTATAGTGAGTTCAACTAGGCAGGAAAGAATTGATGAGGGATAATAGGTAAAGTTAGGGTTATAATAGGTATGCAGAGAATATAGAGCTTTGTAGAATCTAGAAAAATGATTTAGAAGATGAGGATGTCTAGAAAGTCAGTCGGCTTTTGACTGCGTAACAGGTGTAGACTGTATTCCAGATGGGGAGGGATAAGAGTGCAATGGTAAAGTGTTGATTTTCTGAAGGAAGACTGATAAATTGGTGATTGGAGGACTCTATGATACGATACTAGATAGGACTTTTCACTAAAAATAAAAAGAACGATTGAGAGATGTTTCCAGGTTGCCAGAGTGAGTGATATCGTGGATAGGATAGATAGTGAGATTGATTCTACAAATGTTAATTCAGAGGTGATTGTGCATGTGGTATTCAATGATATAGGGCATAGAAGTCAGAAGAATTCGATAGAGATATATAGAGGATATGATTCAGAAGATGAAAGCTAGTGGATAGAAGGTGCGTGTATTTTCTGGATTTACACTAATGTTAGTGTGCAGGTAAGGATGGGAGTAAGGGATTTAGGGTAAATAAAGGGTTTAGGAAAAGTTAGTTTTTTCGAAATATTAGGTTTTGGATTTAGGTGGAGAGATTTCTGGATAAAGAATCTTTTTTGCAGCATGGAGTTCACTGAGTCGTAATTAGTGTTGAGCTTTTTAGTACAGTTATGGAGACTTGTTTATGCAAAAAACAGGTAAGGTGGGTTGTGGGGTAAATCTGAACAATATATAGCATGGTAACTGTAAATAGTGGGGAGATAATAAAATACAATTGTTGTTACAAGTTTAATAATTGATGATAGCAATAAAAATAACAGAATTTCGAGTATCAATGTTTTTACTACAATGCTCATAGCCTTAGAAATTAAAAACTAGATGAGCTGATTAGTTTATACCCATAAATTGAAATCTAGACATATTTGCTAACTGAGGCATGGGTTACTGAAGAATT